>JAJPUD010028283.1:0-14817 GCA_023553655.1 Myrmecobius fasciatus
AGACAGAGAGAGAGAAATGGAGAAACAGAAAGAGAGAAATGGAGAGAGAGAGAGAGGAGATGGAAAAATAGAGAAAGAGAGAGAGACAGAAAGAGAGAAAGGGAGAAACAGAGAGATGGAGAACGAGAGACAGAGAAAGGGAGAAGCAGAGACAGAGCTACGTTAGCTGAAGTCCCTAAGAACGGGAAGACTTAAGGAGTCAGAATTCACTGTGAGGGTGAGCGCCGCTCTAGTCCCTTGTAATAAAAATCCAGGTGATGCCGAAGGTTCATGACGTGCTGCACCTTTAGGGAGCAAGTTTCCCTTGTTCGGGGAGAAGCCCAGGTTCCCAGCCCTTGTGAGGACCGCAGCTCCTGTGCAAAGCGGGGTGCGCCCCTGGGCTGGACCAAGCGGGAGTCCCCTGCTGGGTGTGCTGTTCAGGGAACCTCCTCTCCGCTAGGGGGCGCCCTCACTTGGGGCTCCACCTCAGGCCCTCACCTGTCCCTTCCCGTTTCAGACGAGGCTCGCTCCAACAAATGCGGCATCCTGGTGCACTGCCTGGCGGGCATCAGCCGCTCCGTCACCGTCACCGTGGCCTACCTGATGCAGAAGCTGAACCTGTCTCTGAACGACGCCTATGACTTTGTGAAGAGGAAAAAGTCCAACATCTCTCCCAACTTCAACTTCATGGGGCAGCTGCTGGACTTTGAGAGGACCCTGGGGCTCAGCAGCCCCTGTGACAATCGCGTCCCCGGGGAGCAGCTGTACTTCAGCACCCCCACCAATCACAACCTCTTCCAGCTCAACACCCTGGAGTCCACATGAGGCCGGGGCCCCCGCGGCTGGGGGGCGTGCGTCGGATTCTTGCAAGGGCCTGGAGCCTGAGGCGGGCGCTGCTGAGAGCCGCCCGCCAACGAGAGAGGACTTGCTTCCCCCAGGCCACCGAAGGTCCGTCTGCTGCTTTCTAAAATGGAAGAGAAAACGCTCCGAGCCGGGGGCTCCTTTGGGCGTCCTGGCGTCCTGACGTCCGGCGGTGATCTCTCAGGGCGGCCAGCGCAGGTGCCTTCTGCGCCGCAGCCTCCACAGTGGTCCCTGGGGGAAGCCCTCTGGGGAGCCTGGACAAGGACCCATCAGCAGGCAAGTGGGGAAGGGAACCCTCCCCAAGAGCCCCGAGAGGGGGGACATTCGTTTCCTTGTTTTTTTTTAAGACACGAGCTTGAGTTGACTGTTGTCGAGGGGAGGGGGGCAGGGAACGCAGCGCTCTGGGACCCAGAGCTTTCAGACTCGTTTTAAAAGAAAAAAGGGCATGTCGTTTTTTGACCACGTGTACAGACAATGGCGGGCTGTGGAAAAACCAGTATTTTCTCCTGTTCTTCTCTGGAGGAGAGAGAGAGAGAGAAGATTGTTCTGTTCTTGTTTCGCTTTTTTTTAAAGGAAAAAAGTATCCAGTGTCTCATTTGACCAAATGCATTTTGCACATCTGTGAAGCCTTGGGGTACTGCCCCGCTGGGGGGTCCTCCTCGGGGAGCCTGCTCAGCTGCTGGCTGGGTCCCAAAGGCCGGTGCCCACTTGTAAATTTCTCCCCTCCCCCTCTGACTTCTCTTCTGTCATCCCCCCAACTCTGCACTGATTTGATGGAGCTGCCAATGGCTTCTGAGTTACCTTCGGGTTTGGGGGTTTGTAAGTCTGCCTCCTCTCCTTGCTGATCCTACAAAGACATCCTCCCTGGAGCGGCTGAGGACGGAGTGGTGGGGCTGGACAGAAGCTCCGGCCCAGCATCCTGCGCTGGCACTCCGGCATCATGGTGACCTGGCACGAACTCGCTCCGCTTTGGGGTGGGGGCCTGGGGCTTCGGGGTTAGGGGTGGGCCGAGGGGTCTGTTCGGACCCCTCCTTCCTTCTGGAGTTTCTCTCTTCTTACTCTCTCTGTCATTTCCCCCCAACTGGCAGTGGCCGGAACTGAGGCCGACTCCCACCGTCCGGCTGGGGCAGCTCCTGTCCTGCCGTGCCTTCTACCGAGAGAAGATGGGGGTTTTATTCTGCCTGGTGTCAAGAAAAGGGGGAAGAGAGGGTTGAGGAGGCAGCTAGAGGAAGGGGAGGGAAGGCGAGATCCAGGGGGGTGGGGGGTAGGTGGGGATGGGGGAGAGGGATCCCCCTTTTTGTAATGATGTCTGAGGGGTTGAGGAGGGTACAAGGGAGCCTCGGAGCAAATGGAGAATGTGTTCACTGCATCTTACCTCATCGAGGGTTTTCTTTTCAGGGAATTTTGGGGCCGTGAATTATAAAAACTTGTCATGGCCGAGAGAGCTGACCAAACAGCTTCCTGGGCTGTGGATGGTTCCTTTTTTATTTTCGTTTTTTTTAATTCTTTTTTTTTTTTTAAAGAACTACATTCAACAACCCAGAAAGATGCATCTGACATGCAAATGAGGGTTTGTTAGAGAGGGCCGGTTTTGCTTTGTGATTTAATGAAGGAAAATTTGTGACCCTATATATATATACATATATATATATGACATATATATATATATCCTGAACCAATAATGGGACTTTGTTTATATTGCAAATAAATATTATTTTTTCTTTAATAAAAAGAAGAGTGTTTCTGTGTCCAGTAACTCCTTAACCAGCAGAAGCCAGGGCAGTTGTGTGTAGGTGAGATCACAGATCTAGGATTTGAAAGGGACCTCAGAGGGCATCAGGTCTCACCCCTGTCACTTTACAGTGGAAGAAATAGAGGTTTGAAGCTTTAATGACTTGCCCAATGACACAGATCGGTACAGATCCAGGTGCAGAAGAGCACTATGAAAGGCCATCTGGTGTCCTGTGCATGCTGTCCTAAAGGTGACTGATCTGGCTTTCCAAAGGGTCTAGTCCAGCTAGCAAGGAGTTATTAACTGCATGCTGGCCTAGGTGCTAGGGTTTCCAAAGCCTACATTCTAATCCAGAGGAATATGGATACACATAGAAGTAAAAGTAATTGGGGGTTTCTGGGAAAGGTACCAGCAACCAGAAAATCAGGAAAGACCTCAGTAGGAGGTGAGCTTGGAAGGATGCTAAGGGTATTAGGGTGGAAGAACTTTGCAGGCTTAGGAACCAGCCTAGGGAAAGACCCAGAAGAGATGGGGGTTTTGTGTGGGAAGAAGAGCTATTGGGTAGATGGGGGTGGAGGTGAGGCTGGGTGCTTTGGCTGGAGCATAGGAGTGTGTGGTGGGCAATGCCATATCGTCAGTTTTGATGTGTTGAGTTTTCTCTGTCAGGTTGACGAACATGAATACAGTGAACAAAAAGGAACCACTAAAGATTTCTTTTTTAAAAAATTTCCAGTCACATTTTTAATAGATTTTTTTTAAAAAACGTTTGTTTCTATGAAAGAAATTGTAGTTGTGGGTAAAGTTCCTAATATTTAGTATCTCCACTGAACATTTCTGAGCAGATGAGTTATGTGCATAGAACTAAGTATAATATTATTTTAATACCCATATAAGGGACAATGGCAAAAGTCCAAGCTGGTGACAAAAGACTATGGAGATGGAGATGAAGGTGAGAGGTAAGACAGACCATTTTAGTGTAGGGTTCCATATACTGGAAGTATAGACCATAGGATCGTTCATCTATTTTCTTCAGGTGACGAAACAGTTCTAGAGAGCTTAAGTAATTTATCCTGTCACAATTATAAAGTGGGAGAACCAGGATTTGAAGCCAAATACTGTGAACCTACCCTTCCACTCAATATACCATGAAGTTTGGGGACAGGGCCGCTTAAAGTATAGGAAGAGCAGAAGTGAATTATGGGGGGGGGGGAATCAAAGAATGGTTTGAGGTAGAGAAGGCTGAGAAAGGCCTTGATAAATGAATTTGAAGAACCATTGGGAGAGTTTAGCAACCCTTCATTAGGATTGGAATGGGAGAAAGTCTACCTGTTATATGGAGTTTAGGGGCCAAGCGACTAGGAGGTCCTGGGAGAAGTAGTAGGAAGGGTGCAAGGTTTATAGTTAAGAACAAATATGAAATCAATTAATCCATGAGCATTCTTTAAGCACCTGTACTCAGTGTGGGATAAAAAGACAAAAGTGAGGGAGTCCTTGCCCCCAGGAAGCTTATATTCCATCAGGAAGTTCAAAGTCAATGGAGAATAAAATACAAAGTGATTTGGGGGAACTATGCACTTGGAGAATCAGGAAAGGACCCTTGAAAGAGATGGCACTTGAGCTGGGACTTATGGGGAGCTAGGGGATCTAAGAGGAAGAAGTGAGAATGGGAGAGGTTCCAGCTTCCAGGGAATGCCCATGAAGAGACAAAGGGATAAGGGCATGTAGGCTCCCTTCTTTTTCTGGACTTCACAACTGTGGCTCATCCTGCGACTTCTCTCTGCATTAGGGAGCAGCCCACCACCCCCTAAGTCCAATCTCCACAGAATATCCCTTGGCAAAGCCCTCTCTTTAAAAGCCTCCATTTTGCATAAGGACCAATGTGAGCCTGCCTTCAATCTTCTCCAAGCTCACTTCCTTACTTTCTCTGCTCCCAAAGTGGTCAGAAAAAGAGATACAAGAAGGCTCTTAAGGCCTCTCTTAAATACTTTAGAATTAATTGCATGGCATGGGAGACACTGGCATAGGACCACCCGGCATAAAGTGCCCTCATCAGAGTGCTCTAAGAGCAAAGCAGAACTGAATTAGCTCGGAAGAAATGTGTGATACTCTAAATTAGAGAGTCCACTCCAAATGTTCACAGATTACGTTTGTGTCTGACCCATGGCCAAGCATTTCGAGCTCAGATTGGTCTGATCAGTCACAGTTGGACAAACCATAACTCTTCTCTTTTGGTCCTTTTCCAGAAAGAAGGACAACATCCAACTTCAAAACCTTATTTCCTGCCTCTTCCACACCTTTTGTGATTCTTACTTCTTTAGAATATAAGCTCCTTGAGGGCAGAAAATGAATTTTTTTTGTTTCTATTCATATTCCCAGAGCTTATCTCAGTGCCTGGTATACTGTAAGCACTTAATAAGTGTTTTGTTTCCTTCTTTCCAGTTTGGCTAACATTGAGTACTTAAAGGAAAATAATATGTAACCCTTCCTGGAAAAATAAATTAAAGCTAGATTGCAAAGGGCCTTGAATGCTAACTAGTGTAATTTGTATTTTAGGAAATAGGGAGTTACTGCAACTTCTTAAAGAAGGGAATGGCTTGATCACTAAAGGAATACCAGTTTGACATTTGTGTGGAGAAAGGATTACAGATATTGGATGCAGAGGGACCAGTGGGAAGGCTATTGCAATACTCTGGGTTAGAGGTTAATGAGGGACCCTACTAGGGTGGAGAGAAGGGGTCAGATGCAAAGGATGTTGACCAAATGGAATAGACAAGACTTGGCAGCTACTTATAATTAGGGGAAGAGGAAGAGAAAAGAATTAAAAAGGACTCCAAGGCTGTGATCCTAGGGAAATGGAAAATGAGATTGCCCTTAACAGAAATAGGAAAGCTAAGGAAAAGGGTAAATTTAGGAGGAAAGAGGTGAGTCTGAGATGCCTTTGGGACAGCCAGATGGAAATGCCCGAGTGAGGAATACAGGAAGGAAATGTAGGAGGTGAGGAAAGGGGGAATAGGTTCGGGTGGGAGGTGGTCAGGGCAGGCTTCCTGGCAAAGGTGTGACCCGTGCCCTCTAAAATGATGGCACCTTTCTGGTAAGGAGGTGTGAGGCTCCCAGAGAGACGCCTCCCATTTCCACAAAGCACTTTCCTAGCTGCTCTAAGGTAGGTCACGAGGCTCAACTTTTCCCAGTCATGCTTCTAGTAATTAATAGGGCCAAGCCTAGAATACAGGGTTTCTGATTCTAGAGATTGTCTGGTGCCACATCCTGAAGGAGAAGGGCCAGCCCTACCCACCTGAAATGGGGAGCTAGGAAAGGGAGATGGGAGAAGGAGAAACCAAGGCTCTGGGTCAGCTTCTTCAATCTGTGGCAGGGTGGTTCCATCCCAGTGTCAGTATGGTGAAACTTTCCTTTACAAGAGGGAGGCTCCTCCCCTTCTTTTGCAAGACCATTTACAGGCAGGCAACCTCCCATCCATGACTCCTAAATCTGCCCCTATTCTGGGGTGAGAGCCTTGTAGGTAAGAAAAAAGGCAATCCGGTGATCAATTATTAATTATCAATATTAAGTGCTGGTGCTGAAGAGAGAAATACAATAAAAGAATGAATAAATGAATAAATGAAATGATTCCTATTTGCAAGGTGCTTACATTCTAATGGGAGAGACAACACACACAAAATTACATACAGAATAAATATAAAATAGATAAATACAAGTCAATTTTAAGTTGTTTCAGGAAGGGAATAAGCATTTATATAGCACCTACTATGTGCCAGACACTGTGCTAAGTGCTTTTACAAATATCTCATTTGAGCCTCAAAACAACCCTTTGAGGTAAATGCTATTATTTTGCCCATTTTACAGTCGAAGGAACTGGAGTAAGCCCAGGTGAAGTGACTTGCCCAGGATCACACAACCAAGCTAGTAAGTGTCTAAAGTCATATTTGAACTTGCATCTTCTCTATTCCTGGGCCCATCGCTCCATCCACTGTGTTCTGGTTAAGTTCAAACCAGTTTGGGAGGGATTGCCTGTAGCTGTTGAGAGGATGAGGAAACTTTGCAGAAGGAGATGCTTGCACTACATCCTAAAGGAAGAAAAGTGGAGATGAAGAGAGAGTGTATTCCAGACATGATGGACTACCAGGGTCAAGGCACAATGGCAGGAGATGAAGCATCCTGGGTGAGAACAAAGAGAAGGCTGGTTCGGCTTGACTTAAGCGTATGGGAAGGATAGACCTGAATTCTTGAAAAACAGGCTAGCCTCAGCTTTTGGAGAGTTTATTTTTTTGATTCTGGACACAACAGGAAACCACTGGAGTTGACAGAGTCAGGGAAATGACCCAGTGAGATACACAAACATGGAAAGTCACTTTAGCAGCTGTGGGGAAGGTGGATAGTTGTCTCATGGCAACTTGAGGCAGGGAGACCGATTTGGAGGCTATTTCAATTGTTTGGACCAGAAGTGATGCTAGAATAGAAATGGCAAGATGTTTGGGCTGAGGGAGAGCAAGAAGTTGGGGATCATGCAAAGATTATTGAAAGAGAGAAATTTAAGAGAATTGTAGGTTTGGGGACGAGAAAACTTGACCAGGGTTATCCATCAGCACTGGGGTCTTTCAACCACTTATTTCATAGCATTTCTTTTCAGGAAGGGACCTGAAAGACCATCACATCCAATTTGACTGAGGAACCTTTTTTTCTATTAATTGTTTTTACTTTTTCTGGTTACACATATATATTCATTTTTTAAAATACATATTTCTTTATGAATCATTTTGAGAGAGAAAAATCAGAACAAAAGAGAAAAACCATGAGAGAAAAAACATAAGAAAAACAACTCCCAAAAAGTGAACATATCATGTGTTGATTTACATTCATTCTCCATAGTTCTCTTTTTGAATGCAGTTGGACTTTTCCATCCAAAGTTTATTGGGTTTGACTTGGATCACTGAACCACTGAGAAGAATCAAGTCTTTTATAGTTATCATCGCCCATTCTTGCTGTTACTATGTACAATGTATTTCTGGTTCTGCTTGTTTTGCTCAGTATCAGTTTATGCAAATCTTTCCAGGTCTTTCTAAAATCAACTTGTTCATCAATTTTTTTTATAAAACAATGATATTCCATTAACTTCATACACCTTAACTTATTCAGCCATCCCCCAAGTGATGGCCATCTACTCATTTGACTGAGGATCCTTTCAAGGGCATCCTGAATTAAGTGGCTTCTGCTTTTTGCTGAAAGCCCCCCAGAAAGAAGAAGCCTACTATCTGCTGAGATCTGGTGGAAGGGAAGGGCAAAGGCTGGGTGTCTTTCCCTCCTGTCCTCTGTCTTTCTATCATCATCTTAATTGATGGTCTCTCTCATTCAGTCTCTATGCTTCTGTTTCTTTCTCCCTCCCTCTCTCGATCATTCTCTCTTGGGCTCCATTTCTTTCTCTACATCAAGCTCACTTTGTCTTTTCTGACTCTCCTGTGTGTGTCTCTCTCATTCTCTATCTCGATTTCCCCCTCTCATTGTCTTTTTCTTTTATTCTCTCTCATTCTCTTTCATTCTTTCTCTCCCCTTCTCATTCTATATCTTCTTCCACTCTCCTTTTCTCCCTTTCCCTCCTGTTTTCTCCCTTCTCCTCTACTTTTTTTCCTCTGCTCTCCTTTCCCTTTCCCCCTCTCATTTCTCAGCTCTTTTTCCCTTTTTTCTATGCTTCTGTCTCTCCCAGATCCCTCTGTTCATCCTCACTCTCATTGTCTCCCCCATTTCTCCGTGCCTCAATCTCTTTCCCATCCCTCTGCATCCATTTCTCTCTCTTAGATTCGCTGCCTTTCGAGGTTGCTGTGGCTGTTTGGTTTCTGACTCAGAGAGCATGGGCAGGATGCAAGGTAATAAATAGCCACGTGGCCCTGGCTCACTGGGTGCTTTAGGAGCTATTTTGAACGCAGAGTTTCCTTGGGAGCCCTCAAGGGAAGTGGTTCTGCTTCTTCAGAGCTGACTCCTGGAGGTAGCTGTGGAATCTCCCAGGGGAGAAGTTCACAATAGTATTTTGACGTGCCGTGGGAGAAACTTAAGCTATACTTTAGTAGAAAATCCCTGGACCATGACAGGTGCAGGAATTGGGTACAGGGGGCTGAGGGAAACCAAGGAAATCCCAGTGTTTGGTGGGGTTGAGAACAAAAGGAGTCCTGCTCTATGAACCTGGGGAAAAGGGAGGGAGGAGGTCTCCTGGTTTGATCTGGGGCACTGGCAGCTACAGCATCCTTTGGAAGCACCTGGTCTGGTTCATGTGGGCAAAGGATTATAGGAAGCTCAGTGCTGTTTATACCACAGTTTCTAGGCTACACTTTACCAGCCCTTCAGCAGGATCTCCTTGGTCTCTACTGCTGGAAAGAAGGATCTCTCAGTCCCCTCATGGGATAAGCCCCAGGAAGCCTTATGATCCTGAAATATTATTGACCCCTGGCACCTGGACATTGATTTTAGGAGCTTCTGGCTCTCAAGCAGCTAATTACCCAATGAGACAGAGCAGCAGATATTAGGTTCCATTTTACAGAAAATGAAATGGAGAGAGAAGAGACTGGTTTAATATCACAGTAGATTAACAGGACTAAAATTCAGGGCTCTCAGAGTACCAGCTCAGGGCTCTTTCCACTTGGGCAGATTACCCTCCACAGTCAATTTTATGTAGGTTTCATATAAACTCATGTAAGTTCAATTAGAATGTAAGCCTCCTGAGGTCAGGGTTATTTTTTTTAATTTTTATTTGTTTTCCTAGTGCTTACCCTGTGCCTGGAACATAGTAAATGCACTCTGATCATTGTATGGGGCTGAAGGGATGAATACTAAGCTGGACTATGGACTGGATTAAAACCCAGCTTCTTAAACTATGGGTTGCAACTCCACATGGAGTTTCATTACTGAATGTGGCGGTTATAAAATTATGATTTATTATCAGGAAATGTTTAATTTGTATATCTAATTTATATGCTTGTATACTTGGGGTCATGTAAAATTTTCTTGGACAAAAAGGTGTCACAAATAGAAAAAGGTTAAAAAGCCCTGAGTTAAAAGATGGATCTGAGCTATGCAGGAGAGGCTCCTGAGTCCTGTATTTGGAAAATTAAATTTTCCATTCAATTCTGGTCTTTTCATCAGGAATGCTTAAAAATTCTCTGTTTCATTGAATGACCACCTTTTCCTTTGAATGATCATACTCTGTTTTGTTGGGTAGGTGATTCTTGGTTGCAATCCTAGCTCCATTTCTCTCATATCATGGAATATCATGCCTGAGAGAGAACAGAAAACCCTGCAGAAAATGATGAGGATTAAAATGTGGTTAAAAAAAGAAAAATTCTCCAAACATTCCCTTTTCCCTCTCCCACAGCCGTTGCCTGGAGTCCTGGGGGTGCTAATTGGTTTCCATGACAACTGGCAGGTAATCCAAGTTTCCCTGCAGGAGAGGGAGAGCCCTGAATCTGCTGGAGATGGACTCCTGGACACCCTCTAGACCACAGCAAAGCCAGATCATCTATGGAGGGAGCCTAGACTTAGCCACTGGGGCTCAGGTCTCTTCTACTCATTCCCCTTACCTGAAGTAGGTAAGGTGCCCAGGATAGGGACCCCTCTGACTCCTTCTAGCACCTGCTAGTGTTCCTTCTCCCTCCTCAACCACCATCCCACAATTCAAGAATATGGAAGAAATAGCCATCTGGACATGGTGCACTAGGTTTCGAGTTAGAGAAGACCTGAGTTCAAATGTAGCCTCAGACACTTACGAGCTATGTGACTTAGGAGCCTTAGTTTCTTCAACTGTAAAATGGATATAATAATAGCACCCACCTCCCAAGATGGCATGAAGATCAATAAGATAATGTTTGCAAAGCATTTAGCCTGGCATAGAGTAGGTGCTTAATAAATGCTTACTTATTCCCTTCCTATTCTCTAGAATCATAAAGTAATCAGAACCAGGATGGAAACTAGAATTTAGAAAGGGACCTGAGGAAGTCAAACCTAAGAGTTAGGCTGGGCTTGGGGACCCGGTGAGGGTCAGAAGGGGTCTTGGGACATAGGACCCAGGAGGTCAGGGCTGGGGAGGAATCTTAGAACCAAAAGCTTCTGCACCTGGAGGAAACTTAGAATCTAGAAGGAAAAACTGGAAGGATCTGTAGAATATTGTACAGAACCTGGATCTCATTGTCTTCTAAAACCCTCTGCAATTTGACTTCTGACCTCATTATTCGACTGAAACCAATCTCCAAAGTCTCCGATGATCGCTCAATTCCCAAACCTTGTTGTTGGTTAGTTGTGTCCAACTCTTCGAGACCCTGTGGACCCTACTGTCCATGGAGTTTTCTTGGCAAAGATATTGGAATGGCTTGTCATTTATTTCTCCAGTGGATTAAAGGAAAGGTTAAGGGGATTGCTCAGCTAGTAAACTAGTTAAGTGTCTGAAGCTAGCCCTATGTCCACTGAGCCACCCAGCTGCCTCTAAGTAAACAGAGGTTAAAAGTGACTTCTAGTGACAGCTAGAAAGTGTCTGAGACTTGATTTGATGCCAGGTCTAGGGCTCTGAGCCATCTAACTGCCAGTCTCCAAGTCTAGTGGCTTTTAATCAAAAATTATTTTGTTATTCTGCAGCATGTAATGCTCTTTTATTTTTTTTACATTTTTTTAGATTTTTTTAAATTTATTTTTTCTTATTAAAGCTTTTTTTTAACAGAACATTTGAGTAATTTTTCTACATTGACCTTTGCAAAACTTTCTGTACCAAATTTTTCCCTCCTTTCTCCCACTCCCTCCCCTAGATGACAGGTAGTCTAATACATGTTAAATATGTTAAATAGATAGATTAAATCCAATATATGTATACATATCTATACAGTTATCTTGCAACACAAGAAAAATCGAATCTAGAAAGAGAAAGGGAAAAAAAAAACCTAAGAAGGAAAACAAAATGCAAGCAAAAGCATGTGATACTCTTGACCACCTTCTCCTCCTGGAAACTTTCTTCTCTGGCTTTTTATGACTGGTCTCTCTTGGCTCTCTGCCTATCTGATGGACCACATCTTCTCATTCTCTTCCTCTTGATCATCATCCACGTCACAATCAGGATGTGCAGGTGCTTTCCGAGATTCTACTTTGGGCCTTTTGCTCTTTCCCACTTATGGTCTCTCACTTGGTGACCTTATCAGTTCCTATGGGTTCAGTGATCATTTCTGTGCAGATAATTCTTAGATTCATTTAACCAGCCCTGGTCTTTCTCTTCTGAGCATCACCAACTGCCCAATAGATATAGCATCTCAAAACCAAATGTCCAAAAAAAGTCATAGTCTTTTCCCCAAACTCTTCCCTTTCCCTCAGTTCTCCTTTTATGGTCAAAGATATTCTCCCAGTCATTCAGGCTTGAAACTTCACTGTCATTCTTGACTCCTCACTCTTGCTCATACCACATATGCAAACCCATTGCCAAACCTTATTCTTTCTACCTTCATCATATTTCTCATATAAGTTCTCCTCCCTCCTTTCCACAGTCACTCTAGAATAAGCCCTCATCCCCCTTTGCCTGCTGCAAGTCTTCTAATTAATCTCTCTATCTCACCAGCAGTTTGCAGAAATAAGCACCTACTATTTCCCAAGAATAGATTGTTGAATTTTCAGCTTGAGCATTTATACTTTAGAAATGAGCAAACACTACAAATTGGAGCTTGCTTTGCTTTTTGTTGATCAACTAGACTTAAAAATGATGGAGAAAATGTCAATAACATACTTTAAACTTAAAATGTCACTCTCCTGTGATGTTTTTTTTTTTTCTCTTGAAAAGCTGGTTGTTAAACATTGAGCAACACACACTTGTTCACTCCCTATTCCACATGTTGAAAAACAGATCTGATATTGTCACTCTCTACCTCCTCCCCAGCTCAATAAACTTCAATTGCTCCCTATTATTTCCAAGATCAAATATCAGGTCCTTTGTTTGGCATTTCAGGATCTCCACAAACCCCTTCTCACCTTCCCAATCTTCTCATGCTTTATTCTCCCTTGTATACTCTCCAGGGCAACCAAACTGTCGCATTTGTTGTTCCTTGCACGGAGAACTTGTGTGACTGGACAAATCCCTGACCTGTTTTCTCATCAGTAGAGTGCAGAGATTAGACTGCATGGTTCTTGAACTCTGATCCTATGATCTATCTAAGCTCAGAGGAACCTTAGAATACAGAATATAGAACCATATGGTTTTTGACCTATGATCCTATGATTTATTTAAACTGGAACATAGAACATAGGTTAGACCACATGGTTCTTGAGTTATGATCCTTTGATCTATCTAAGCCAGAAGGAACTTTAGAACACAAAAATAGGTTAGACCACATAGTTCTTGAGCTATGATCCTAGGGAAGAATCTTAGAATGCTGTACATAGGTTAGACCACATAGTTCTTGAGCTATGATCTCTTGACCTATCCAAGCCGGGAAGAACCTTAGAACATAGAACATAGGAAGTCAGAGCTGGAAGGTCATCCAGTTCCATTCCCTCCTCTTGCTTATGACCAAGGGACCAGAGAAGTCCCTTGCCACAGCTAAAATGTCCTCTTTCTCCTCAATCCCCCTTCTCATCTCCAGCTAGCCAGTGACAGAGATGAGACTCGAACCCAGGTCTCCTGACTTCCAGGCCATTGCTATTTTGACCATGGTGCCTTTTTCTCCTGAAATCGAATCCAGGGTAAGATAAGAGTAATGGAGAGCCTTGGTTCCAAGCCTGGCTGGGCCTCTGCCCTTTCTGGCCTCAGTTTCCCGGGGCAGCTCTTCCTGGGACTAGAGAGGGATTGGAGGAGGTGATGGCTTTGGGAAGTTTGACATGGATAAGGAGGTGACTCATGGTGTTTGTTCCCTCTCCAGCGAGCCGGAGTCCCCAGTGTCTGGGCTGGGCCCTGCTCCCTCTGTACCAGGGGAGATCAGGAAGGGGGTGGATCGGATCCTTCCAGGGCACACGCACAGACACAAGCGCATTGTTCCCCACACTGGGCCGGGCAGAGCAGCCGGGGAGCCCATGGGTGACATTGAGTGGTGTCTGTGTGTGGCAGGCTGGGGGCTGGGCTCCCTCCCCTGGCCCCTACCCAGGCCCTGGCTGGTCATATAAGTGCCTGGCAGTACTGGTGTTACCAAAGAGCAGCACAGAAAACGAGGCCCTAGCGCTGAAGAAAATGGTGGGAACCTGATCTGAGAGAAACTTGGGGGGGCTCATTATGCTTTTGTTTAGCCTGGGATAACTCATTCCTCTTATCCCTTGAGCTTCAGCTCATGCTACTGGTGAAGGGAGCCTTGTCTAGCTACCCCATCCCACCGGGGTCTCCCTTTTCTTGCCCGCTCTGAATCCCATCTGGCCCCCTCCTCATTTCTGGGAGGCCAGCCTCTCCAGGAGGCTTGGGGCTGAGGATCCTGGGGCTTCCTCCCTTCCTTCCACAGCCCCCCTCTGCTGGGTCCCCCTGGCCATCCTTGGTGACCCTCAGGGCAGCGCGATGGCCCTCACATAATCCATGTAGAGCCCAGTTTTTCTAGTCTGAGGAGCTGTTTGTTGAGTTGTTATTTGGCCGGAGGCACTGAGTGCCTAAGTCTGAGCGGAGGAGGCCGGCTGGAGTCAGGTGGGGAGGGCTCCGTCACCCAGGAGGGGCCTGGCTCGTTGGGACTTGTCTGCCCCCGGCCCTTCCCTCCCTCTCGGGCTGGGCTCAGACACCGACTCATCTCTGGGCTGGGTGGGTCAGAAGGAACTGGAGGGGGTGGTCCTCGGTGGTGGAGCCAATCCAGCTCCGCTTCCATCTGTGAAATGGGAACACAATTCGTCATTCAGTCAATAAATATTTATGAAGTGCTGGGGGGCCTGCTGTCCATACAGAAATGAAAACTTAGTCCCTTCCTTCACGCGGAACCCAGCCCTGCCCATGGACCTTGACATGGACCCCAGGAGCAGGGGAAATCAGCACCAGGCCCGGGGGGGGGGCAGGACCCACACTGGGACAGAACCCAGCCAATAAGTGCTCTAGGTGGAAGGATTCAGGGGAAATCAGCACCAGGCCCGGGGGACAGGCCCACACTGGGACAGATGGCACCGTTCTAGAACCCAGCCAATAAGTGATCTAGGTGGAAGGATTTGGGGGAAATCAGAAGACAGCTCTCAGAGCAAGGGCCACGTTTGATCTTGACCATGAAAGTCCTTCCTGGCTGGGTTCCATTCTCCAATCTCAGGTTTTGGTGCTGATT
>JAJPUD010028284.1:0-14816 GCA_023553655.1 Myrmecobius fasciatus
AAAAAAATCCCATAATTCCCAGCACAAAATTGTTAAAAGCAAAGCTGACATCCTCCCTTGAGCATTATTTCTGTCTTGAGGAAAGGTATTTATGCAATTTGTATAAAATTACTAGCTCATGGCATAACGTTACTTTTAGCACATTATGCAATTTTATGAATATAAGAAAAGTCTTAAATATCATTGCACAAATGATGAGAAACATGATTCATCTGTAGGCAGCTTTGCTATAAAGGTTGTTTATACCACCTATGGTCCTGAATTACTTGTTTGGGGGTATCCTTGAATTTCCTGCAGTGATAGTTGCTCTTGATGTCATCCCCTTTTATCTCTTATAGGGCTTGGTTTCATTAATCATCTTCTCCCTTTGACATATTCAATCTCTGCAATGTTAGTGTCCTTATCTTCTGGCTACAAACATGCCCTCTTCTTCCTTACACCGAAAAATATCCTTTCCTCAATATTACTACCCACTCCTTTTTTTCCTCTGACTTTCTTTTCATAACCAAATTTTTTGAAATATATCTATATTTGCTGTCTCCATTGCATCTTTATACACTTATTCCTTCACCTCTTCCTAATCCAGCACTCTATTAAAATGACTTTCTCAAAGGTCCCTTCTGACTTCTTTTTGGCCAAATCAGAAGGCCTTACTTCATTCTCCATCTTTGTCTGCTACACTTAACACTGTTGGTTGATTCAAATTTGTGAGGGTAAAGAATTTGATCTAATATTCAAAGTAGAAGAGAAATTCAAGCTATTAAAGAGAAATGTACCCCAAGAATAATAATTAGAACTGCTGACAGTGGATGAGAAAGACAGACAAAAACAAAGATTGAGAAACACAAGAGGGAGCTTAGTTCATTATTATTATTATCATCATTCAGTTCATTCTTCTGTTTGATCAGTTTACCAGTTCTGAACCCACATACTTGTATTAACACTGCCGTATTTCTTCATTGTAAAAGTATCAAAAAAAAAAAAACTTTGTTAGATGGCTTTAAGTCTTTAAGGGAAATACAAGGCATAATAAGTAAACTTAAAGAAAAGGTAAGGGGAAATGAAAAAGACAGATTTCAGTTTGTAATCAGGGGGAAAAGTAGAAATAAGAAAAGATGAACAAGAAGTGGATCACAGGGGTAATAGAGAGCTTGCAGAGAACAGGAGAAAAAAGTTACTTCAGAAGAGATACTTTGAATGAAATCCATAGAGAAAAGGAAACTTAAAAACAATAATTGTAAGAAAAAAGAAAATGAAATAACATTTCTATAATCAAAAACCATCTTTGCAATATTATGTAAGAAAATACAGTGATAATGCAGAGTAAGAATATAAGATCATTATGTTACATAAGGTCAGAAGCAGCAAAGATGGTTTTGGAATATAGATCTAGCAGTGGTATTTCTGAAACAAACACAGTTTTCTAGCTTTTTGGGCATAGTTCCAAATTTTTCTTCAGAATTATTGGATCATCTCATATCTCTACCAACAGTGCATTAGTGTCCCAGTTTTCCTGTATTCCCTTACAGCATCTAACAATTTCCTTTTTTGTTTTAATCAATCTGATAGGTCTGAGATGGTATCTCAGAATAGCTAGCATTTATATAGCACTTATACGTCAGGCACTGTTTACAGTTATTACTATCTCATAGACACACTAATAACATTTAAAGTTATGAAATGGTGTAACCATTTTGGAAAGCAATTTTGAATTTTGCAAATAAAGTAACATATGGTTTGAACTGGAGACACCTTAAGAGAAGAATGAAGGATGCTACACTGAACTTAAGAGCCAAGATAACTAAAAGGATGATGTGCCCTTGACACAGGAAAAGATAATCATTTCTCTTTTGGATCAGGTGAATTTGAAAGACCTATAAGACATTTAGTTGAAGATATCAAAAAGGGTGTTGGTGGCAAACTTCTATAGCTAAGCTAAGAAGAGAGATTGGAACTGGATGTGTTAATTATTAGCACTGATACAATAGTTGAACCCATGGGAACCAATGAGATCACCAAATGACATAGTATAAAAGGAAAAAAAAGAAGAATACTCCCCTCACCCTCAGAGAGTCCTCAGAGATGCCCCAAAGGAAACATGAATTGAGAAAATTGCTTAAGATTGTGGTATCTTTCATACAAATTACATTAATGGGAAGGAGGAAAATAAAATTAATAGGATTTATGTACAAAAAAAGAAATAGAATAAAATGCCAAGTGGAAGACACCACCTTTTCTTATCATATTATGGTAAGGTCTGAAATTTACTTGTCAAAAATCAGGACATATGACAGCAATAACTGGAGGACAAGCAAATTCCAGTTAGAATAGAAAGAATTTTAAAATGAGTAAGAAAAAAGGTAGACCTTTAGGCCTCAGTAAAAATCTTCTGGAATACAATTGCTATTTATTTCTCCTATCTTTTCTTGCATCAGTTGTTCTACTAATTGTTCACATTCTACTCATTTCTGGTTATGAGGAGAGAGAAAATTCCAAGGAACTCCAATCCCAATTCCACTGTACATCTCTGTGAATGTGCTGTCCTCTCAAAATAGAATGTAAGCCCCTGGAGGACACAGCCTAATTTTTTCTTTATATCCCCAATTATTGGCTCAATCCTCCTAATTTTTTCTTTATATCCGCAATTATTGGCTCAAAGCAGAAAATTTAAAAGTGCTTGTTGAATGAAATGGAATTAAATTTCATCTCAAGAAATGAAGAGTATGTTCACATTCCCAGCTGAAGGCCTCACAAATAAACTCTATAGGCCTAGTGAGCATTTGAGAAGGCTGTTGTTATGGGGGAAGGCAGAGGTGACAAGGCAAGTGCTTGTCCTTTACTTTAAAAATGCCTACCTGTTAACCCCCCCCCCCTTTTTTTTAAATAGAGAAATCATATTTCCCTTACATCATGTCAGCTTACAGCACAATTTCTAGGATGAAAACTGCCTGGAGTGTTAGAATAATCCATATGTAAATATGTTTAATATGTAAATACTTTTCATAATAAAAAACACATGCAAATGAAAAACTACCTGTGGGATAGCATTTAGTTTCATAGAGAAACTATGGTTGCTCTGGTGTTATTTTAGAACACAGGATGATAACAGTCATGATGCTAATGATGATTTAATTCAATTTGAATCTTCTGCTTCCTGAATTCTTTATGTTCTTGCTCCTCTTATGAGTAGTGCTTTATCCAGCAGGAGCTGAAACAAATAAAGGAGGCATATAATGAAATAATGTCTAGTTCAGTGAGGATGTGGACATAAATACTTCAAGGCATCAAGGAGAGTTGCTGAGATAAGTATGGTCCACGCTTTCCTTTGGAGCTGAGTTTCATAGCATCTTAGCTTTATCAAAGTTTAGAGCTAGAAAAGATCTTAGAGACCATTTAATAAAAAATAGTTCACATTTCCATAGCAAGTTAGAGCTAAAGGTGGGAGTCCTTTCCTCTCAACAATCTTATGAGGTAAGCATTAAAAATATTGGTGTTTTGTAATTGATTTTTTAAAACTATAGTTGATAACCAATCTGGGGAGCAATTTGGAACTGTGCCCAAGGGGCTATCAAGCTGTGCATATCGTTCCATCAGCATTGTCTCTGCTGGGCCTGTATCCCAAAGAGAAAATAAAGGAGGGAAAGGAACCACATGTGCAAGAATGTTTGTGGCAGCCCTTTTTGTAGTGGCAAGAAACTGGAAACTGAATGAATGCCCATCAATTGGAGAATGGCTGAATAAACTATGGTATATGAATGTTATGGAATATTATTGTTCTGTAAGAAACAACCAGTAGGAGGCAGCTAGGTGGTGCAGTGGATAGAGCACCAGTCCTGAAGTCAGGAGGACCTGAGTTCAAATTTGGTTTCAAACACTTAACATGTACTAATTGTGTGACCCTGGGCAAGTCACTTAACCTCAATTGCCTCAGGAAAAAAAAGAAAAAGAAAGAAAGAAAAGAAAAGAAAAAAAGAAACAACCAGCATGATTATTTCAGAGAGGCCTGGAGAGACTTACATGAACTGATGTTAAGGAGAACATTGAACACAGCAACAAGAAAATTATACAAAGATCAATTCTGATGGACACAGCTCTTTTCAACAATGAGATGACTGGGCTAGTTCCAATGGTCTTGTGATGAAAGGAGCCATCTACACCCAGAGAGAGAACTCAGTGTGGAACACGACATAGTATTTTTACTCTTTTTGTTGTTTGCTTGCTTTATTTTTGTTTTCTTTCTCGTTTCCCCTTTTTGATCTGCTTTTTCTTGTGCAGCATGATAATTGTGGTAATATAGACATGGGAAAATTGCACATGTTTAACATACATTGGATTACTTGCCATCTAGGGGAGAGAGTGGGGAGAAGGGAGGGAACAAAATTGGAACACAAGGTTTTGCAATGTTGAATATTGAAAATTATCTATGCATATATTTTGAAAATAAAAAAATTTTAAAAATTATAGTTGATAAAAAATATGTCTTAGAGACATTGTTACTTACTCAGTCACAAAGTTTGGAGCCAGTACTCAAAGTTAAATCTCCTATCTCCAAATTCAGTGACCTTACTATTTCACCCTGCCTTCCTGATAATAGTTATCTAGTTTGTCATGAATAGTTTGTACTTGGATATAGAAACATCTGATACACCTATATCTTTTCTATTATATCTGTTGTGTTCCATATTATCCAAACAATCTTTCCAATTTTATTTTACTTTACTCAATTTATGCACTTTATGGAGCCTGGACAATGGCTTATATGTTCCCTGATTATGGCATTACATCTTCTAGATTAATGCTTTTACTCAGGCTGTTTCCTGTGCCTGAAATTCATTGCTTTTCCCACTTTAATATCTTAAATTCTTTAACTATTTTTAAGGCTCAATTCAAGTACTACCTACTATGGGAGGTTATTCTTTTTTTTTCCAAAACATATGTATGGGTAATTCTTCAACATTAACCCTTACAAAGCTTTCTGTTACAAACTTTTCCCCCTTAGTCCCCACCCCTCCCCTAGATGGCAGGAAATCCACTACATGTTAATTATGTTAAAATACTTGACAAATCGAATATATGTATACATATTTCCACACATCATTGTTGAGCAAGAGAAATCGTATCTACAAGAAAGAAAAATCAGAGAAAGGAAACACAATGCAAGCAAACATCAACAGAGAGCATGAAAATGTTATGTTGTGGTCCACATTTCATATTCCTCTCTCTGGATGTATATGGCTTTCTTCACTGAACAATAGGAACTGCTTTGAATCACTGCTTTCTTCACTGAACAACTGGAACTGGTTTGAAACATCTCATTATTGAAGAGAACCATGTCCATCAGAATTGATCGTCATATAGTATTGTTGTTGCCATGTATAATGATCTCCTGGTTCTGCTTGTTTCACTCAGCATCAGTTCATGCAAGTCTCTCCAGGCCTCTCTGAAATCGTCCTGCTGGTCGTTTCTTACAGAAAAATAATATTCCATAATATTCATATACCATAATTTATTCAGCCACTCTCCAATTGATAGGCATCCATTCAGTTTCCAGTTTCTAGCCACTACAAAAAGGGCTGCCACAAAGATTCTTGCACAGGTGGGTCCCTTTCCCTCCTCTAAGATCTCTTTGGGATATAGGCCCAGTAGAAACACTGCTGGGTCAAAGGGTATGCACAGTTTGATAGCTTTTTGAGCATAGCTCCAAATTGCTCTCCAGAATGGTTGGATCCGTTCACAGTTCCACCAACAATGTATTAGTGTCCCAGCCTTCCCACATCCCCTCCGACATTCATCATTATCTTTTCCTATCATTTAGCCAATCTGACAGGTGTGTAGTGGTACTTCAGGGTTGTCTTAATTTGCATTTCTCTGATCAATAGTGATTTGGAGCACCTTTTCATATGACTACAAATAGTTTTAATTTCATCCTCTGAAAATTGTCTGTTCATATCCTTTGACCACTTATCGATTGGAGAATGGCTTGAGTTCTTATAAATATGAGACAATTCTCTATATATTTTAGAGATGAGACCTTTATCAGAATCCTTGAATGTAAAGATGTATGGGAGGTTATTCTTAATCCTCCCACATATATATACTCCACAATCTCCATTATAATTTCTCTGAATAAAATTTATGTATATATATACATATATATATACATACATGTACACTTATAAACATACATGTGTGTATTTTGTTTGTGTGTGTGTGTGTGTGTGTATGTATGTGAGGCTTCCAAATTGAATGAGAGTTCCTTGAAGGCATGGATTTTTTTGGACTTGTGCCACCAGTATTTAACATAGTGCTATCATTATCATTAATGTCATCATCATCCAATAATAATAATAATAATAATAAATAATTAGCATTTATATAACATTTTAAGATCTGGAAAATACTTTATATTTGTTATCTCATTTCATCCTCACAAGAACTCTCGGAGATAGGTACTATTATTATCCCCATTTTTCTGATGAGGAAAATGAGGTAAAGGGAAGTTAAGTGACTTGCCTAGAATCACACAACTAATATCTGAAGCTAATTTTAAATTCTTATATACTAGCTTAAGTTAATACATTTTTACATTGAAAATAATGTTATGGATATTAGTCAATGGTTTTGTCAACCCTTTGACTGAATTTTCCATATTATTCTTTTGGTCAAAATAAATGAGTAGAACTAGGAAATAGGAGATTTAAATGAATTAAGAACCTAAATGGCTAACTTGCTATCTCCCTAAAGTAGTTATTATTGATTAGATCATAATTTGGAAGGGGCCTTCTAGTGAACTGCCCTAGAGATCTTCACTTGGTCCTGTACTAGGTTGTTGGGGCTTTTTTTCCCCTTTCATATGAACATTTAATAAATACAAGCTCATTAGATAATAGACTATCAGAATAAATTAATTTTTGATTATTTTCTTTCCAAAATGTTATAGGTGTATCTAATATTAACAAATGCCAAGTGAGGTCAGAATGTATGCAATGAGTACAACCATATTAAAAAAATAAAGCCAAAATGATAACAAATCCCATATGACAAATACATTTAGGTGACAACTCTATTTCCTTAACATTAAAATAGATATAAATATACACCTCTATATCTATTCTGTTTGAGCTGAAAATCACAAAACATTAAATACCAATTCTTTTAAAATTCTTTCCTATTTAATTTTCTTTATAAGTGACAAGTAAAGGGCAGCTAGGTGGTGCAGTGGATAGAGCACCAGCCCTGAAGTCAGGAAGACCTGAGTTCAAATCTGATCTCAGACACTTAACATTCCCTAGCTGTGTGACCCTGGGCAAGTCACTTAAACTCAATTGCCTCAGCAAAAAGCAAAAATAAATAAATAAATAAGTGACAAGTAAAAAGAGATGACATGTCTATCAAAGTCTCAGTTGACCCAAAGCTAGAAAGGACAGCTAACTCACTGGTGACAGTTAAGATCCAAAAGGTTTTGACAAACTTATCAGATCATATTTAGCAAAATCTGAATCTCCTCTTATAAGAGCTCATTGTATCAGAGTGTCTTGTTCATATATAGTTTGATTTAGCTTACCTAAGAGCTTTCTTTAAACTCTGAAACTATTATTCTGTGATATTGTGACTTGAATGAACAGATAAATACTTTTTAAAAATCAAATCTGTGAATATAAGAAAGTTTTGAAGACTAAACATCAGATGACAGAATTCAGGATCCCAAAATAACCCAAGTAATTGAAAGAATAGATTAAATTCAACAAGAAGAAATGCAATGATAAATGTAAAACCTTCTTCTTATGTTAGTTAAGAATCTAACTGTTCAAATAAAATATGGAGCTATGACTACACAGATGTTTACATAAAAAATCAGAAGTTTTGGACTGCAAATCTGATATGTCAACACTGTCACATACATGACTGAAAAAGTTAATGTAATCTTATGCTTAAAGCACATGACTAAAAAAAGATATTAATAAAAAATGAACTCCACTTTCATCGAAACATATCTGACTTTATGATCAGTTCGGAGAACAACATTTTTATAACATTGATAACCAGAAATATGTTCAAATGAGAGTGAACAAAATATGAAAGGGCTTTCAAACAATGTGTTATGAAAAGAGAATGTTTAACTTGGAGAAGATGAAATTTAGAGAAGTCATTGCTTGTCTGAGCTGGTGAATTCAAAGGATTTCCTTGATCTGACATAAGGAACAAACTCAAGATTAGCTCAATTGTTTTATGAAGAATATAAAAAAATATTAACAATCTCTATATGGCCTTAGATATCCATAATTACTCCACAAAATCACCCTGACTCAATATGCTTTAGCTTTAGGGATGAAATACCTATATTCACAAAACAGAATTTCCTTTAAAACCAAAGGATTCCCTCCTTTTTTCCATATATGCACAAGACATCTTTTTATTACTACCTTCTAGAATTTTGCCACAAACCAGTTAGGTTCAATGATTCATAATTAGAAGAATTATTTTTTTTATTTTATTTTTCCCAATTATATGCAAAAACAGTTTTCATCATTTGTTTTACAAAATTGAATTCCAAATTCTCTCCCTCCATTCCTATCCTCCTCTTTAAAAACTGCTTGCTCAAACAATTTGATATGTTATACATGCATAGAATGAAAAACATATTTCCATATCAGTCATGTTGTAAAAATTACAAACCAAAATGAATATCTAAGAAAAAAAGTTTTAAAAGTATACTTTGAATCTAGTGTTTGATAAACCCAAAGACCCCAGTTTTTGGGATAAAAACTCGCTATTTGACAAAAACTGCTGGGATAATTGGAAACTAGTATGGAAGAAATTAGGCATTGACCCATACCTAACACCATATACCAAGATAAGGTCAAAATGGATTCATGATCTAGGCATAAAGAATGATATTATAAACAAATTAGAACAATGTAGGATGATTTACCTCTCAGACCTGTGGAGGGGGAAGGAATTTGTGACCAAAGAAGAACTAGAGGTCATCATTAATCATAAAATAGATAAGTTTGACTATATCAAGTTAAAAAGTTTTTGTACAAACAAAATGAATGCAGACAAGATTAGAAGGGTAGCAGTAAACTGGGAAAATATTTTTACATCCAAAGGTTCTGATAAAGGCCTCATTTCTAAAATATATAGAGAATTGACTCAAATATATAAGAATTCAAGCCATTCTCCAATTGATAAATGGTCAAAAGATATGAAGAGACAATTTTCAGATGAAGAAATTGAAACTATTTCTAGCCACATGAAAAGGTGCTCCAAATCACTATTGATCAGAGAAATGCAAATTAAGACAACTCTGAGATACCACTACACACCTGTCAGATTGGCTAAAATGACAGGAAATGATAATGATAGCTGTTGGAGGGGATGTGGGAAAACTGGGACACTGATACATTGTTGGTGGAACTGTGAACGGATCCAACCATTCTGGAGAGCAATTTGGAGCTATGCTCAAAGAGTTATCAAACAGTGCATACCCTTTGACCCAGCAGTGTTTCTACTGGGCCTATATCCCAAAGAGATTTTAAAGGAGGGAAAGGGACCCACATGTGCAAAAATGTTTGTGGCAGCCCTTTTTGTAGTGGCAAGAAACTGGAAATTGAAAGGATGCCCATCAATTGGAGAATGGCTGAATAAATTATGCTATATGAATGTTATGGAATATTATTGTTTGGTAAGAAATGGCCAGCAGGATGATTTCAGAGAGGCCTGGAGAGACTTGCATGAACTGATGCTGAGTGAAATCAGCAGAACCAGGAGAACATTATACACAGCACCAAGACTGTGATGATCCATTCTGATGGACATGGTTCTCTTCAACAATGATGTGATTCAAACCAGTCCCTATTATTCAGCGATGAAGATAGTCATATACATACAGAGAGAGGCCCGTGGGAACTGAGTGTGGACCACAACACAGCATTTTAATGCTTTCTGTGAATATTTCCCTGCATTTTGTTTTCCTTCTTAGATTGTTTTTTTTCTTCTCTTTCTAGATCTGATGTTTCTTGTGTATTAAGATAACTGTATAGATATGTATACATATATTGGATATTTCATATAATTTATCATATTTAGCATGTATTAGATTATCTGTCATCTAGGGGTGGGGGATGGGGGGAAGGAGGGGAAAAGCTTGGGAAAAAAAGTTTTTTGCAAAGGTTAATATAGAAAAATCACTCATATGTTTTGTAAATAAAAAGCTTTTAATAAAAAAAGTATACTTTGATCTGTATTCAGGTTCCATCGATTCTTTCTCTGGGGATGGATAGTATTTTTCATCTTAAATCCTTTTGGGTTGTCTTGGATCATTGTATTGCTGAGAATGCCTAAGTCATTCACAATTGATCATCTTAAAATACAGCTATTACTGTGTATGCTGTTATTCTGGTTCTACTCATTTCACTTTTTATCAGTTCATGTAAATCTTTACAGGTTTTTATGAGAGCATCTAGCTTGTCATTTTTATATCACAACTTGTTCAGCCATTCCCCAATTGATGGGCCTCAATTTCCAATTTTTGCCACCACAAAAAAGCACTGCATAAATATTTTTGTGTATATAAATCCTTGTCCTATTTTTATCTCTTTTGGGATACAGACCTAGTAGTGGTATTACTAGGTTAAAAGATTTTATAAGCCCTTTGGGCATAGTTCCAAATTCCTTTACATAACAGTTGAGTCAGTTCATAATTCCACCAAGAATTAGTTCACAACTTCATCATCAATGCACTAATGTATCACTTTTACCACATTGCTAACATTTATCATTTTCTTTTTCTTTCATATTATTCAATCTAACAGATATGAGGTAGTTGTTTTATTTTAATTTCTCAAATAACAAGTGACTTAAACATTTTTATATGACTATCAATAGCTTTGATTACTTGCTCAGAAAATTAACTGTTTATATTTTTTGATCATTTATCAACTGGGAAATTATTCATTTTTATAAATTTGACTAATTTTTCTATATATTTTAAGGATGAGGTTTTTATCAGAAAAAGATGCTTCAAAATTATTTCCCTAGTTATGATTTCTAACTGTATTTTCCTGCATCCTACTTCCCCCTATTTATTCTGTTCTCTCTCTTTTAGGGAATCCACATCCTTTGGAAGTTTATGGCTTAAATAGGGTCCACAAGTTAAGTATTAAAGGTGAAGGGGGACTAAACTGAGTTTAATCTAAACATTGAATATTTTCTATACCTCAGAGTAAAGTTCTGAATTCATTTGTAGATTTAAGTGATTTTTGTAGAGCTGAAAAAACTAAGTTTTCTCATCTGAATTTATTTATACCATATATATGATGAATTCATTCAAGTATATACAGGATTTTCATAGATCCTCTCCTTTGTTACTAGAGGCCAGAGCTACAACATAAGTTTGAATGTTACAAGAATATGGATACTAGGATTATATGTTTAGATCTGTAGATTTAGACCAGATTTTCCAACTCCTTTATCTTAGGATGTTTAAACTGAGGCCTTACTTTTGGCTACACAAAAACTAGTTAAACCAATACTCAAATCATTTTGGTTCCTCTAATTCCAAATCCAGTATTTTTTCTAATACACTATGCTAATTTGGTTCAACATCAGGAACTTCATAAAAACTGGGTACACAAAAATGGAATAGGATGGCTTGAGAGCTACAAAGTTGAATGCTAATTTGGAACTATGGTGAAAAATTTATCAAACTGTGCATACCCTTTGACCCAGCAGTGTTTCTATTGGGCTTATATCCCCAAGAGATCTTAAAGGAAGGAAAGGGACCCACATGTACAAGAATGTTTGTGGCAGCCCTTTTTGTAGTGGCTAGAAACTGGAAACTGAATGGATGCCCATTAATTGGAGAATGGCTGAATAAATTATGGTGTATGAATGTTATGGAATATTATTGTTCTGTGAGAAACGACCAGCAGGATGATTTCAGAGAGCCCTGGAGAGACTTGCATGATCTGATGCTGAGTGAAATGAGCAGAACCAGGAGATCATTGTACACAGCAACAACAAGACTATATGATGATCAATTCTGATGGACATGGCTCTCTTCAACAATGAAATGTTTCAAACCAGTTCCAGTTGTTCAGTGATGAAGAAAGCCATATACATCCAGGGAGAAGCCTGTGGGATCTGAGTGTGGACCACATAGCATTTTCACACTCTCTATTGATGTTTGCTTGCATTATGTTTTCCTTCTCAGGTTTTTTTTTTCTTGTACAGCAAGATAACTATAAATATGTATACACATATTCGACTTGTCAAGTATTTTAACATAATTAACATGTATTAGACTTCCTGCATCAAGGGGAGGGGGTAGGGGGTAGGAGGGAAAACTTTGTAACAGAAAGCTTTGCAAGGGTCAATGTTGAAAAATTGCCCATGCATATGTTTTTCAAATAAAAAGCTTTAATAAAAAATAAAATGAAATAACATTTTTAAAAAGCTGAATGCTATTAGAAGTCTTTAAGAAATATAATCACTGGTCATTCAAGAACGTAGAAGATTATTAGTAGAGAGAGTTGAGAGTCTGATCAGATGACCTCTATATATTCTAAAATTATATTATGACATGTCTTATTCCTGGCAACAGGATTCAGAGATAAAATTGAAATAGTCTATGTCTCCAAGGAGTTTACAACCTACTGGACTGTCATATAATAAAAACAGAAAAATAACAAGGTAGGGAGAGCTGGGGTAAAGGAGTGATCAAAATCCTCAAGGAATTTTTCAAAATAAAGAGGATATTTTCAGCTGAGAGTGAGCAGACAAAGTTAATCCTGTTCATTTTGCTAACTGTCTCACCACTGTCTTCATGGTTGACTATCTTTCTAACAGCGTGCCCATGCCATTCTGGAATTCATTTTCATTGCTTTTTTATTACTTAATGGGAAATTTTCACATGTCTTGGAAAGCTTCCAATCTCTAAAACTTAGCTTTTCCTTCTGCTCCTTGAGCCTGCAAGATCGTAGTTCCTGATATGCAAACCAAAAATGACATAATGGAAAGAGAAAAACATACATTCCAATTGTGTCTCTAATATCTTTAGGTTGCATGAGAATAGACAAGGTATATAACCTTCCTGAGCCTTTGTTTTATATGTAAAGTGGGCATAATACCAATTACACTTCCTCTTTGGGGTCAAATGAGTTATCTATATAAAACACTTTGCAATTTCTGTCATCGTCATCATCTCACTAACAATAATGACTTTCAACCAAAACATTCCTTAGATTCAAGATATTGATTTTGATAAATAGCACATTTGAAATTCTGCAGAAAACATTTACTTAAAATGATAGCTACTCTCTCCATCTTGAAATTACTTTGAGTGAATTTTGCATTTATCTCTATTTATATTGTATTATCCAATTAGAACGTAAGATCTTTGAAGACAGGAGCTATTTTATTTTATTTCTACTTTTCTACACTTTGCAATTGCTTGAATTGAACCAATTTGAAATGATACTCTTATTGTTTTCTACCCTGATAGCTAATTATGATAATCTGTTATTCTTCATTTGTTAACATTCCATTTCATGCTGAGATTCATATAGGTTCATATTTGCTTTAGTTTTCTTGTCAGTCACATAATGAAGACACAGTCTCATCTAAGTCATATGTTCTCTTATTTGTGTGATGTTTAAAGAATTATCATCGCCAGCATTTGGGATTTCTTTAAGGTCTTTTTTTGTATTTTTATAGGGCCTTTCCCCCTAAATATTCTAAATGTGATCTGCTTCATATCATTAATTCTTATAAAAATCCTGGTTGTTACAAGTGACAGATTATTTTAATCTGATTTTACAGATAATGAAATCAAGATACACATAGATCAAAAATTAAATAGCTTTTATAGTTTCAATAAATAGGGAGGAAATCAACATTATTATCCTCTCTTTGCTAAAATGCTGGCCCTGTCCAAGTAATTTCATAGTCTCTATTCAAAGCCAATGTCATATATAACATAATTAATCAGTCAAAACTCATCCTATAAGTTTTTGTCCTTTTTTTGTTATTTTGTTGATCTGATATTTCACAAGCAGTAAAATCCTGTATTCCTATTTTCCTGGTGCCCTTCTTCCATCAATCCAACCCCAACAAAGCTTAAGGTTTCTGAATTTTATTCCCTCATCCACTGTTTTTATTATCCCTCCTGGCTTGGTATTTTCTAGAAATTTGTTACAGATTCCATTTATGCTTTTATCAAAGAAAGTTTTTTTTTTTTAATGTTAAGCAGCAAAGGTACAAGCACCCTTGGGGTTTTTCACTTGACACCTCTTTCCAAGTGACTTATCAAACTATTATTGCATCCTATATGCAATATATATGCATATGCATATGCAATATGCAAACTGTAATTGCAATATTAAACTATTATTGGGCATCCACCTCAGTCCAGGAATCATTTATTCCAAATCCAACTGTTTTTTTGATTAAAACCCATTACTGTACATACATGCCCCAAGATGGGTCCTGAATTACTTACACTTTCAGGGATTCTTGGGGTTCAATATGCATTCAACCTAGCAGAGAAAAGACTATCGGACTAGGAGTCAAGGAATAAAGTTTGCTATAAATCTGTTTACAAAACACTTTGTGATTACAATTTATGTTCATAATGATAATTCCAAGGCATCAGAAGAGCCTTGGTCATTAAAAAAAAAAAGATAAATGTTTACTATTTTGTGAAATGCCTGCAGTTTAGGAAGAGATCAAACAATGGCTAATCAATCAACACACATTTATTAAGTTCTTATTTATGCATCAGGCACTAGGCTAGGCAGTAAATACAAAAAAAAAAA
>JAJPUD010028286.1:0-14816 GCA_023553655.1 Myrmecobius fasciatus
GGAGGGAGATAGGGGCGGTGGGAGGACGGGGCGCGCGGAGGTCGGGGAGGAGGGAGATCGGGGCGCCGAAGATCGGGGCGCATGGAGATCGGGGCGCCGGGAGATGGGGGGGGCCGGGCGTCCGGAGGTTGGGGTGCCGCTCCCCGGCCGCCTGGGACGGAGCGGGCCCCCTGACTCTCCCGGCTCTCTTCCCCAGGTTCAGAAGGCAAAGGAAGGCGGCCGTCAGCTCCAGCGACAAGAAGATCCCCAATGGCATCTTGGAGGAGCAAGGTGGGAAGCCCTGGGGGGCGCGGGGGGGGGGCAGCGGAGCTTGCGTGCCCCCGCAGGGCCACGGGGGGGGGCTTTCTGGCCCGGGTCCCTCTCCTCCCCCTTGCTGCTCCCCTCTGGGAGGGGAAGCTCCGACTCCTGATCCCGTTTTCTGCCCCACTTTATAACAAATCCTAACTAGGGTGCCAAATGCCGCCGGGGTTCAAGAGCCACTTTCCCGGGCCTCAGTTTCCCAGCTTTGCAAAGAACTCTCCCTCAGCCTTTGTGCTGGCAAGTCGGCGCCCAACCGGCTGTCGGAGGTCCAAGGGCCCGGGTTCACACCCCAGCCTGGGGGACCTGGCGCTGCTCCCTCATCTCCAGGGAGGGGTTGGAGCAGGAGGCTCCGGGACCCCCCCCTTCTAAGCCTGCGTATTAAAGGCAACAAGTGCAAGGAGGAGGGGAGACCCCCGTGCAGCCGGGGCTCGGGCCTGGCTGGGGGTGGGGCCGGCTGGGTTTGTTTTTAACACATTGAAAATGTGAGACGTGGGAGAGCAATGGTTGGTGCCGGGCCTGTGACTTCCTGTCACTGCAGGCTCCCAGGCCGGGGAGAGAGTCAGGGCCCAGGGCTGGGGCTGAGCCTGACACCAGAGACCAGAGACCCAGGGATCCAGGAACCCAGGGACTCAGGGACTCAGAGACTCAGGGACTCAGAGACTCAGGGACTCAGGGACCCAGGGACCCAGGGACCCAGGGACTCAGGGACTCAGGGACCCAGGGACCCAGGGACTCAGAGACTCAGGGACTCAGGGACCAGGGATTCAGAGACTCAGGGACCCAGGGACCCAGGGACTCAGGGACCCAGGGACCCAGGGACTCAGGGACTCAGGGACCCAGAGGCCCAGGGACTCAAGAACTCAGGGACCCAGGGACCCAAGTCCTCCACAGAGGGACTCCTCTCTTTCTGGGGGCTGTGACCAAATGGGGGCATCACTGAACTGAAACTGGCGGCAGCGTCCTGGCCTGGGGGAGCTCTGAAGCAGCCCCCCCCCAAGATCCCAATGCCAGGCCCCGGGAATGGGGTAGCCTGCCCGGGCCTGTCTCTGCGGGAGCCCTGGGGAGAAGGAAGGGAGCGAGGGGGGGAGACGGGAGAAAGGGAGAAGCGGGAGGAGAGACAGGAGAAGAGGAGGAAATGGAGGGAGGGGAAAAGGGAGGGAGAGGAGAGGGAAGAGAGGAGAGGAGGGGGAGGAGAGGCAGGGGAAGGGATGTGGGAGAAGGAGAAGGAAGGGGAGGAGAAGGAAATGGAAGGGGAGGAGATAGAGGGGGAGGAGAGGGAGGGGAAAAGAGAGGGAAAGGGGTAAGGATGAGAGGAGGGAGAGGGCAATGGAGGAGGAGGAGAAACAGGGGAGGGGAGGGGAGGGGAGAGGGGAGAAAGGGAGCAGGGGGAGAGGGAGGGAGGGAGAAGGGAGGAAAGAGAAGGGGGAGAGGGAGGAGAGGAGGGGGAGGGGGGCTGCCCTCTGGTCCTGGGCTGAGCTGACTGGGCTTTTCCTTGAATGGCCCCAGAGGGTTCAGGTGCTGGCCAGTCCGGCCCCAGGCAGGCAGCGAGGTGCTTGGAGGTGGCCCTGGGCCTCCCTGAGGGGGGGGCGGTAATTAGAGGCCGGCTGCCCCTCCTTCTAACCCCCCAGGCAGTCCAGCCCCTCCTCATCTCCCCCAACATCTGCCCACTCTGGGGGTTCACCTGGGAGAAAGGGGGAGGGGGAGAAGAGCTCCCCCCAGGGCCGGCCCCAGTGCTCCTGGGCAGGTGGGAGCATGAAGGTCTGACTTGATTCTTGACCCTGGCTAGCATTGTGTGACCCTGAGCAAGTCATTCAGCTTGGGCTGGCCTCAGTTTGCTCACCTGTAAAATGGTGACAAGGGCCGGCCTGCCAGGTGGGTGTGGGAGCTTTCTGGGGATGGGAGCGGGAGAGGGGGCTGGGCACGGGGCCTCCCCGTGGTGGCCTCCAGCTGAGAGGCTCTTTCTGGGGGGGGGGGCTGGTCTCTCCCCAGTGTTCCTCCATCACTGCTCCCACAAACCCCGGTTACTCAGCCCCCTGGGTTGAGCCTTGGGGGGCTGGGACTCAGAAAACAAACCTTTGGAACGTCCCGTTCCAGAGAACCGGGGCCCGGCCCATGGCCCATCCCGGGGCAGCACCCGGCAGACTCAGTTTACAAAACTGGAGTCGTCTGCACACGGGGCGTGGGGCGCGCTGCATCTGGGAGCAGCCTCAGGACACTGACCCCCAAGTTTGCTGCTGCCCTGAGTGCTCTGGGGGGGGGCTTCCTGTGGGGGGGCATCTCATCTGGGGAAAGGCCGGAGAGAAGGGAGCATGGGCCGTCCATCCGGGGGGCTCCCCTGCCCGTGCGACTGTGGGTGGGCCCTTCCTCCCCCACGGGGCTCGCAGCTTCTTCCCCAGCCGGGCGAGGGTCCCTTCCGGCCCGGGGGTCTGCACGGACCCGCCGTGGTCACTTCCATAAGTGGGAGAGGCTGGGGTCTCCACTCCCGAGCTCCCCTGTGCCCCCTTTGCCAGAGGAGGAGCCTGGGGGGGCACCGGGCTCCCTCGGGGACTCAGGGCTCGCGCACTTGCCCCCCCAGAGCAGCAAAGAGTGATGCTCCTGAGCCGCTCGCCCTCGGGCCCCAAGAAGTACTTCCCCATCCCCGTGGAGCACCTGGAGGACGAGATCCGCCTGCGCTCCGCTGACGACTGCAAGAGGTTCCGGGAGGAGTTCAACGTGAGCAGCAAGGAGGGGGGGCAGACGGGGGGGGCGGCTGCCAATGGTGGGTTTGCTGCCAGCCGGGGGAGGCTCGAGGAGGGGAAGGGGGGTGGGGTGACCCCTGGGGGGGGGCCTTCGTTCTTTGCACTCGGACACCAGGGCCCCACGCCCAGCTGGCGCACAGTAGGTGCTCAGTTAGCCCGGGGTCGGTGGAGCAAGGGGGGTGACGCGCCGCCCGACCCCTTGGAAAAAGAAGGAAGCTCAGAGAGGGCGAGAAAGGCAGCCGGCGTCACACAGGTCGAGCTCCGAGACTGGAACTCGGGCCCCCTGACGCCCAGCGCTCTCAGCGGCATTATCCTTCAGGGCCAGTGACCAAACATCCCCCACAATGCCCTTGTCCCACTCGGCTGTCCCTCCCTGAGGGCAGAGTCGCTGCTCTGGGCCCCACCTTGGCCAGATGGAGCACCAGCTGCTTCCCCAAGCCAGCAAGCACTTATGAAGTGCTTACTGTATGCAGGCACTGACACAGACTGCACAGTGAAGTCCGCCCTGCGTGGGAGCTGGCGAGGGGTCAGACTCGGGGTGCCCATCTCCCCAGTGCATGCCCCTTCTTCCAGGGCCCTTTGTGCTTCCCTTTAAGGAGTGGAACTCTTACTTGTGGGACCCTCAGAACTGGCCTCTGAGCACCTCTGGGCCCCTGGGGGTGCGACAGTTGGAGCAGGAAGGAGCCCCTGGCACGCATGCCCTGTCTGGGACGAAACTGAGACCAAAGGCCCTTGCCTGGGCTCACACTGCGGCACAGCCCAGCTTTGAACTCATGCCCACCCACTCCCGGTCCAGCCTGCTCTTCCCTGTGCCCACCGTGCCCTGTGGGCATCCCTTCCCCTGCCCTGTGGGCATCCCTGCCCCCACCATGCCCTATGGGCATCCATCTGTGGCAGACACAGTGCTGGCTTTAATCTATAGCTCCATAATTAAATACAATTTCTCGAGCGATAGATTTCTTACTTCCCATATTTCACTTTTAATAACAATTAGCATTTATAAGGCGCTTCCTGTGTGCCTGGCACTGTGCTAAGTGCTTTAGAAGTATTTTCTCACTTGATCCTCACAACAACCCTGGAGAGAGGCGCGGTATTATCCCCATTTTACAGATGAGGAAACTGAGGCAGAGTTAAGGGCCCCACAGCTGGTGAGTGTCTGAGGACGGATTCGAATGGACATCCGTCTTCCTGGGTCCTGGCCGGGGGCTCTAACCAGCTGTGCCCGTGGTGTCTGGACAGTCACAAGCCAAAGCTTGGCGCAGACGGCGAGGGCTTTTAGGGAGTCAGTCAACAAACCTTTGTTAACCCATCGCTCTGCTGGGCCCGGGCTGAGACTTGACAAAGAGCTTCCATTCTAACGTCCGTGAGGGGCTGTGGGCACGGCACAACCGACCAGACGGAAGGCAGCCTCGGGGGGCATGGCCTCAGCTCGGGGGCACAGCCATAGCTCAGGGGACACAGCTGCAGCTTGGGGGGCCGCAGGAAAATCCCCCCGCTGGGAGCCGAATCAGGGCTGGTCTCGAAGGAAACCGGGGATCCGGGAGGAGTGGAGGACCAGGGCAGGCGGGGCTGGGCAGCAGTCCCCTGTGCCCCGGCCCCTTGCGGGCACAGTTTGCTTCCTTTTCCCTTTGCCCATGTATGCCCCCCCCTTTTTTGCTGAGGAATGGGGTCAGATTGAGAGAGGTCAGAAGGCACCGCCTTTGGATGGCTGCAGTCAGAGAAGGGAGGCGGGCGGTCAGTGGAGGCTGGAGGCGGGTGGTCAGTGGAGGCAGGGGGTCAGTGGGCCAGTGCGCCTTTAGAAGTCCAGGCTCAGAGAGATGGGTTTTCTCCAGCCGGGGGTCTGAGGGGTCCTGGGGGGGGGGGCCTGTGGGGGCCTGGGCAGCCTCTGCCCTCCGGCGGGCAGGCCGGGCTAACTCTGCCCTTTCTCCCCAGTCCTTGCCTTCGGGGCACACCCAGGGAACATTCGAAATGGCCAATAAAGAAGAAAACAGAGAAAAGAACAGATACCCCAACATCCTGCCCAGTAAGTCTCGGCCTATTTCTTCTTCGGGGCGTGAGGGGCTCGTGGCGTCCGTCACCGACTCACCCCCCCCCACAGGCAGCGGGCAGGATGTCTGCCACGTACAGATAGCGGCCCTCAGAGAGCGAGCTCGTCTTCCTGGAATCCCTGGCTGGGGGGGCCCAGTGCTGGGTGGGGGTGTGGCACTGGCTGGGGGCCTGGCTCTGGGTGGGGGGCCCGGTTCTGGGTGGGGGACTGGCCAGCCTGCTTCCTTCAGGAGACCCCATCTGGGGTCCAGAGGCTCCCCCAGCCTTGTCTCCTAACCCCGCCAGCCTCCCTCCAGCTCCCAGGGGTCTGCAGGCCCTATCAGAGCGTGGGGGCAGGAGGGAGGGAAGAGGAGGCTTCTGGGAGGAGCCTCTTTTGGGGCCCGAGGTTAGTCCCTGGGCCAAAGGCCGGAGCCGACTGCATTCAGAGCCAGGGCCCACCCGGACTGGCCCCTCTCGTGGCTCGTTGCCCGGGCAGGACTCGAGGGCTTCCGGGTCTCTGCTGCCCAGGGAGTCCTAAGTCCAGGCCGGGGGGGCCAAGAGGAGAGAGCGTTCTGGGCACTAGTGGGCCGGCCCCCCCCACTTTCTCCAGGCCCCTGAGCTGTCCCGGGTATTCCAAGCTCACATTGCCCGAGTCTGGGCCCGGTTCTGGTCCCGGGCTTGGGGCGCACAAGGGCGCTGCCTTCGCAGACTTTAGAGCCAAAGGCGGGCACCAGTTGGCATGATGGGGAGTGGAACGCCGTGGGCAAAGGGGAGAGGGAGCAGCCGGGCAGGAGAGGCTCCGGGTGCCACGGCCCGGAGAACGGATCCCGTTCTGGACTTGAGTCCAAAGCATCCGGCGACTCGGGACCCTCAGGATCAGAGGAGCTTCTGTGGGGTTCTGCCGGGCCCGGCCCGCTTGAGTCATCCAGCGGTGCTGGCTGGGGGCCTGGCGTTGGGTGGGGGACTGGCACTGGCGGCATGGCGGGCACCAGCTGTCTCGTCTGGGGGGCACCCCTGCTAACACCCCCTTCCCTTCCTTCCAGACGACCACTCCAGGGTGATTCTCAGCCAGGTGGAGGGGGTCCCGTGCTCGGACTACATCAACGCTTCCTACATCGACGTAAGCCCGGCTCTTCTCCCTTTTTAGGGCAGTCATGACTGGCAGGGCGCCATAGCGGGCGCAGAGTCACCAGAGTCAGAAAGACACCTGGGCCAACCCCAGGGCCGCTCCCTGAAGCTCTCAGGGTCCCAGGAGACTTTTTGGGCCAATGACACCGGGGGGAGCTCGGTGGGCGAGGGAAACCCCAAGGCCGGGGCTCACCCGCCCCCCTCCGACTGGCACTGGGCGCGGCAGGGAGTCACCAGTCCCACTTTCTTCCCACAGGGCTACAAAGAGAAGAACAAATTCATCGCTGCTCAAGGTAAAGCGCTCTGCTCGCTTCCTCTCTTCCCCTTTGCCCCCTGCTCCTTGGGTGGGAGAGGGTTCAAAGTGGCAGCAGCAGCGCAGGGCTTCCCGCTAGTCTGCGGGGAAAGTGTGTCCCTGTGGGCTCTCGGGCCTCCAGCGTGGGACACGCTTGGCACAGGTGGGCACAGGTGGGCAAGGCAGGTCCTCAGCATGGGTGGGCACAGATGGGCAGGGCCTGGACACAGGCAGGTACAGATGGGCAAGGAGGGCAGGGCCTTGGAACAGGTAAATACAGGCAGGCACAGGAGAGCAGGTCCTTGGCACAGGAGGGCACAGATTGGCACAGAGTAGGTCCTCCAGCACGTGGGCAGTTTCAGGGGCCAGGAGAGGTCCACAGGGATTGCCCTCAGTGCCAGGTCAGAAGAGCCTGCCATCTTCCCAGCCCTTCCTCCATCAGTGAAATCAGTGCCCCGTTCTCAGCTGCCCACAAAGCACACGGGAGCCTCTGTAGTGTTCAGGCGCAGGCGTGTCGTGTGTGCGAGCGGGGAGCGGGGAAGTGTATTGGCAAGTGTAGTGTCCCTCTGCATCCCTGCCCGCGAGTCCGCTGGCATGGGGAGCGCCTGGCACAGCACCCCTCCCCCAGGCCAGACTGGCAGCTCATCTGTAACTTGGCATCTCCATAACGAGCTGAGTTGGTGCCCCAAGAGGGAAGGACCCCCCCCCGGCCGTGCCCTCGATGGGAGAGTGGTCAGACTTGAACCCGGTTCCTCCAGCAGCCTCCGTCCCCAGGCCCTGCGGGCCCTCCCCTGGCTCTCCCACGGCCCTGTGAGTCTGAGACAGTCAGTCCGGCCCCTGGGCCTCCAGCTCGGTCGCCCGGGGATAGGACCCCCTCGAGTCCAGTGCTGGGCGCTTGGTTCTGTGCGCATGCAAGGGGAGGGTCTCATGTGGGAACCTCCTGGGATGGCACCCGCAGTGTGCCCGTGTCTGCCCCTGTGTGTACGGCCACTTTCTGAGCACACCGGCCTCTCCGGGCCCTCCTCGGCCTGCCACGGTGGCCAAAATGGCGGCCGCCTGGGGCTTGCTCCTGGAAGCCCCACCTTGGTCGTTCTGGCGAGTCAGAGGCCCTGGCGCCGTCCATGGCACCCCCGCTCCCGGGAGGAGGCCGGAGGCGCCACATCTGGTACCCAGGGCTCGCTCAGCTGCCCGTCCCCCTGCAGAGAACGAGTCTGTGTGTGCCCGGGATCCTCCCTGCCACTGGTTCTTTCAGCCTCCTTGTGGGGTCAAGGAGGACGGCCGCCTCCGTTTGCGGGGAGGACCATTGCCTCCATTTGTGGGGAGGACCACTGCCTCCATTTGCAGGGAGGACCATTGCCTCCATTTGTGGGGAGGACGGCTGCCTCCCTTTGCGGGGAGGAGATAGAGAGCAGCAGGATTTGCCTTTGATCCCACCCCCTCCTCCCTTGGGGCTCTCTCCTGACCTTCCTCCCACCAGGATTAAGGGGGGGGGGTCTGTTTGCCCCATTAACCAGCAAAGTGCTCCTGTCAGTGAAAGACTGAAATCCCTGAACAAGGGCCTGCCATACAGTCAGTGCTTAATAAATGTCTGTTGCTTTGCCTTCCTGGTGACCCCATATGGGGGGGGGGCCTGTTGTCCAGGCTGAGAGCTCCCCTCTGCTTCTCAGAGCTGGGGGACACACATCCGGGGTCCAGCCACTGGCCTCAGAGCCGAGGGGGGGAGCACACATCCGGGGTCCTCGGGCTGCCCATTGCAGAGCCTGTGGCCTTTGACCGGGCCCCCCCCCCCTCGCAGGCCCCAAACAAGAGATGGTCAATGACTTCTGGCGGATGATCTGGGAGCAGAAGTCGGCCACCATCGTCATGCTGACCAACCTGAAAGAAAGAAAAGAGGTGAGATCTGGCCGGGGGGCCGCCTCCGCAGCTGGGGAGCCTGCTCTGACCACTTCCCTTTCCTCCCTCCCTCCCTCCCTCCCACAGCAGCGGCCCAGCTCCTCTGGTGACTAATGCAGAGCCTTCCTCCTCCTCCTCCTCCTCCTCCTCTTCCTCCTCCTCCTCCCCAGGCTACTGAGCCTGATGGGGGCCCAGGTGACGAGAGGGGGCTTTGCCCAGGAGGGGGGCGCCGGGCAGAGGGTAACTCAGAAGGGGGCCAGGGGGGCGGCGTGGAGGAGGGCAGAGCGAGTGATGAAGCTCCTTTTCTCCAGCCGGGGTTAGGAGGGGGTCCTACCCTTGAGAAAGAAGGCCCAGGCCCGGGGTACAGAGGCTTGCCAAGAGTGGGGGGCTCAGCAGAGAAAAGAAGGGATCAAGTCAGGAGATGCTGCCCCCACGGGGGGGCAGGTGAGGGACCCCAGCATCCCATGAGTCTGGGCCATAAGGGCCCGGGGGTGGGGGGGGCAGGGCCCTCATTTTGTGGAGAAGGAGATGGGCCCAAGAGGAAAAGGGGCTCAGATCACCCCAGGAGGAGGAAGAGGAGGAGGAGGAGGAGAGCCAGATCCCCAACTGGGGTGTTCTGCCCTTCTCCTGTGGGGTCTGATGAACTCTGCTTGGCTATCAGCCAAGAGCCTATTATGCTAAGTTCAGGGGAGACAAAGAAAAGTAACCAAAAAAAAATCCTTGCCTGGAAACAAAAATGTATCCATTAAGTGCCTACTATGTGCCAGGCAAAGAAAAATTTAAAAAAAAAACAACAATCCTTGCCTGGAAACAAAAAAGCACCTATTGAGCACCTACTATGTGCCAGGCACTGTGCTAAGTTCAGGGGAGACAAAGAAAAGTAACCAAAAAAAAAAAAAATCCTTGCCTAGAAACAAAAATGTATCCATTAAGTGCCTACTATGTGCCAGGCAAAGAAAAATTAAAAAAAAAAAAACCAACAGTCCTTGCCTGGAAACAAAAAAGCACCTATTGAGCACCTACTATGTGCAGGCACTGTGCTAAACATTTACAAATGTTATCAACCCTGCAAAGTAAATGCTGTCATTACCCCCATCTTAGAGCTGAGGAAACTGAGGCAGACAGGCTGAGTGACTTACTCAGCTGAGGCTGAATTTGTCTTTCTGACCCCAGGCCCAGGCTCTGTGCCTCCAGAATTTCCTCTCCTGGGGGACGCGTAAGGAGATAGAAATGGGGAGAACTGGAGATAATTGGAAGAGGGGAGGCCCTAGGGTGGAGAAGGGCTGGGGAGGACTCATCCGGAAAGGTCAGTGGAGGGTAGCGGGAAGGGGAGGACAATCCCAGGAGCCAGCCGCCCAATGGACTCAAGGCTTCCCTGAGCTCAGATTCGGAGCTGAGAGGACCCCAAAGCCGTTCGTCAGAGCCCTTCATTCAGAAGCGGGGAATTCTGCGGACCCCCCTAAATTTGCTGGTCCAGAGAACTCTTAGACCATTGGAAACACTGATAAGGGAGACCCTCCATGCTCCGTCACTGCCCTTACCGCCACCCCGAGAGGAGCCTCTGAGCTAGAGATGGCTTCTGGGAAACTGGGTGACGGTCCGGCAGCATCATCCTTCGTGGCGGGGTGGGGGAAGGGCCCTGGAGGAGGGTGCCCCCCTCCCCAGTCCTTCCGGGGAGCTCTTCCTTCCAGCTCCCGCCCTGACTCACCTTTTCCCTGCCCTTTCGGTCTTGAACTGGGATTAATCATTTCTAACCAAATCCTTCCTCCAAGTTCCGCTTTCTGATTGGAACCCCCCCCCCCCAGGCCCAAGATTGTGAAATCCTGCCCTTCAGGCAAAAAAAAGGAGGCCGCCCCCACCCTCCAGGGGCCATTTCCTGAAAAATCACCAGGGTCTAACCCTAAATTGTTTCATTCAGAACACCTTCGGGGCTGGGGGGGGGGGGAGGGGGGAGGAGGGAGGAGGGAGGAGGGTGTCTCATTCTTCAGCCCCTTTAGAGGAGTCTTGGAGTGCTCAGAGCGCCGCTGGGTCACAGACCCTCTGACGACCCTCGGCCTCAGTTTCCCCATCTGCACTATGAGGAAGCTGGGGTCTCTCTGGGAAGCAGTCTTCACGCTTCGGGGAGGGTCTGTCTTCTGGGGCTCTGAATGCGAGGACTCCGTGTATCCTGATGGGTTTTAGTCATTTTATGCCACCCGGGCTAGTCACCAGCTCCCGCACGGAGGCTGCCTTGTCCGGGTGGAGTAGGGCACGAGGCCGGGGGTCCTCAGGAAAGGCAGCGAGACGTCCCAGGAGCTTTGGGACCCACGGAGGTGGGACGGGGCAGAGAGTGCCCGGGATGCTCCCTGGTGACTCCGCGCAGAGGAGCTCCCGTGGGTGGTGACACCAGCAATGTGGTGTACAAGGTGGGGGGCTGGCGCGTGGGTACTGAATGAGGGCGGGGATGAGGACGCCAGAGTCCGCAGACTGTTCTCAGGTTTGGGGGCCCTGGCTGCCCCCCCCAGCCCCTGTTGCCCCTCACCCCCAGCCCCAGCCTTGTCTAGCCACACAGTGTCTCTCATAGGATCTCTTCTCACCGCCCCCCCCCACCTGGACCAGGCCCTGGCCATTCTCTGCCCAGCTGCCGCAGTGACCCCTGCTGTGAAGGGCTGACCATGTCGTTTGTCTCTTTGTCTCTCTATGTCTCTGTCTCCATCTCTGTGTCTGTCTCTCTCTTTCTCTCTGTGTCTTTCTCTTTGTCTCTCTGTCTCTGTGTCTCTGTGTCTGTCTCTGTCTCTCTCTGTCTCTCCCTGTGTCTGTCTCTGTCTCTCTGTCTCTTTCTGTCTCTCTGTCTCTTTCTCTTTGCCTCTGTCTCTTTGTCTCTCTGTCTCTGTCTCTCTGTCTTTCTATGTCTCTGTCTCTGTGTCTGTGTCTCTCTATCTCTCTCTCTTTCTGTCTCTGTCTCTCTTTCTCTTTCTGTCTCTGTGTCTCTCTTGCTCTCTCTGTCTCTTTCTCTGTCTCTCTGTCCCTGCCTCCGTCTCACACACACACACTCCCTGCTATCCATTCCTCCGTCTTTTGAAGCCCTTCACAACTTGCCCCCCCCCGCTGTTTTCAGCCTCCCTGTACTCCCCCCCTTTCTGAAACAGCCCCCAGTTTTCTTTGGGTTTTGTTCAGGGTCTTTTCCATGAAAGTCTCCCTTCCTTGGCAAGAGAGATTGTTTCAGGCTTTGGCCATCATGGCCCCTGAACATTGAGGGGTGGCTGGGTGGTGCAGCGGCTAGAGCACTGGGTCTGGAGTCAGGAAGCCCCGAGTTCAAATCCAGCCTCAGACCTTCCCTACTGTGTGACCCTGAGGGAGTTACCTTATCCCCTCCTGGGAGGGCTGGGGTCCCCCTCCTGCTGTCTTTGGTCCCCCTCAGGCCCTTTCTGTGACTGTCAGCCCCTTCTTTCTGCCCCCCCTCCATAGCCCCAGTGGAATCCTTCCTTCTTTAGAATTTCATTGGGAGGAGCCTCCCAGGGCCGGGACCTGGAAAAGTCTCCCATGGGCCCCTCCAGCCTTTTCAATACCAATAGAGTCTGCTTTGGGGGAGGGCCCGGGGACCCAGGGAGAGAGCCGGCAGGACCCAGGGGTGCAGGGTTGGAACGGCTGCAGACTTTGTGGAGGGACTTCCATGGTTAGAAGGGAGGGCAGAAAGGCTGGGTCCCCGCTCTTGGTCTTCTCTCTCACTGGAAATCCGGCCCCTCTTTGTGCCTAGAAAAAGGAGCAATTTAATAAGCGGTGCGGGCTAGAAATAGCCCTTTTTGAGGAACTTCAGCTTGCAGATGCTCCTTCTGCTTGGCAGAGTCTGTGGGCCCTCCCCCCCCCAACAATTCATAACATTTCCTTCAATCCAGCAGTTATTTTTAAAATATATTCTTATTTCATTCAAGATTTTCCCATTTCATTCATTTTTTTAAAAATGGAGTTCCCAATTCCCTCCCTTCCCTCCGTTTAAGGCAAGCAAGATGTCAGCCATTCGACATGGAAAGAGTCACGCAGAATAGATTTCCATGTAGTCATGTTGCAGAGGAGCAAGGAAAATAAAGAAAATGGAAAAGTTGCCAGCAATTATTTTTAAAGCAGCTATTAGGTGCAAGGCCCTGAGCTGGACATGGGCCTAATCAGCCAAAATCTGCCAGGGGGAGGAGGCCTGATTTACACCAAGCCTTAAATACCCCCTGCCTGAGGAAGGAAGAAATGGTTCCCTAATGGGAATCTCGGTGGGCTTCTTGTAGGAAGCAGCCCTGGGCTGAGGACCGGAGACATTCAGATACAATCAGCAACACTCGGTACTTGCTTAGGTGGGAGGGATCAGGGAGAGGAAAGAGTCCCCAGGGCCCCTTTATCAGGGTGAGGTCTTGGCCAAACGACTTCCCCTCCTTCACCCTCAGCTTCTCGGAGAAGTGTGGAGCAGGTCATTTCCAAGGCCCCTTTCAGGTTTAAATTCTACAGTCATCAAGTGCAAGTCCTTCTTTTGGCTGAGAAATGATTGATTCTGAGTATTCCCAGGGGGATACACATTTCAGAAAAACTTCACTGAGATTTCTCTGATTACGCCTCTGTGTGTGTGTGTGTGTGTGTGTGTGTGTGTGTGTGTGTGTGCAGGCGGGATCACCAGCCTGCTAACCTCTCCTGACTTATTCTTCTAGGAGAAGTGCCATCAGTACTGGCCGGACCAGGGATGCTGGATGTATGGCAACATCCGGGTCTCTGTGGAAGACTGCATCGTCCTGGTAGACTACACCATTCGGAAATTTTGTATACAGTCGGTGAGTATCGTTTGCACATCTCCGCGATTCAAGGAATTCTCCCACTGGATCCCTGCAGCCTTTTCAGTATCCAGTACAATCTGCTTTGGGGGAGGGCATTTCCCCTCCTTCCTGCCAGGCATTTCCTCCAAAAGCTGGAGGCCCGAGAGCTGCTTAGGACAGACCCCAACCTCGTGTTCAGTGATCAGACTGGAGCCTGTTCTGTCCCTGGAGCTGTTGTTCCTCCTCTCCATCCCTGTCTCCTCCTGCCTGCTTCTCAGCTTGCTTTTTCTGGCCCGTCCTTGGTGGGACATCCAGATCCCCAGGCTCGTCGGCATTGCCCAGAACAGGAGTGAGCAAGCAGACCCTGAGCGAAGCTGACGACTTGTCTGAGAACAAGGGACCTCCGGCCATTCCTGCCCTGGGCGTCCCCACCCAGAAAATGGGGGCATCTGCTGGGGTTGCTTTTGCTTCTAAGTTTAGGATGGCACGAACACGTGCCAGGCTCTCTCTTGCTTCCTGCCTCCAGTGGGAAATTGGGTCGAGGTCTAATACTCATTTAACAAGCATTTCTTCAGGCCGTGATATGGAGCGGGCGCTGGGGGTGGTGATGATGGCTTCCACTTACATGGTGCCTTATAGTTCCTCAGGTGCTTTACTTATATCATTTCAGTTGTGTGGCAACAATCCTGCAGGGTGGACCCCAAAGGTGTTATTAGCCCCATTTTACAGGCGAGAGTCCCAAGTCTCAAAAAAGTCAAGGGTCTTTGAACCCTGGACTCACACCTAATAAGTGTCTGTGGGAGTTGGAACCGTATCTTCCTGCCTGGAGAGCTTCCAGTAAGACAGGGATCCCCTGATGGCAGGAGATCACCAAGAACAATCAGGTTCTGGATCAGTGCCTTTGCCTGTCCTGTCACAGCATCCCTGACGGGAGGCGGGTGGGATTTCCAGCCGCCTTCCAGGGCCAGGGCTGCCACCAGTGCCCCCCGCCAGGCTCACCCTTGGTTTCCGTGTCTTCTCAGCAGCTTCATGATGGCTGCAAAGCCCCACGGCTGGTGACCCAGCTCCACTTCACCAGCTGGCCCGACTTCGGGGTGCCCTTCACCCCCATCGGGATGCTGAAGTTTCTGAAAAAAGTGAAGACCTTGAATCCTTCTCACGCAGGACCCATCACTGTTCACTGCAGGTACGTCCCAAGGCTCAGTTGTCGGCCACTGGCTTGGCCATCACGCGTGGGTGACGTCCCTGCCCCGTTGTCTCTGATGCAGAAATAATGCCCGGGCGGACACCGAGCTGCCCCTTCTGAAAATGGAAATTGTATTTGTTGGAAGCCCTAGTAGTGCCCTAGAGCCAGAAGGGACCTTCCAGGCCATTTAGGAAACACTGAGGCTCGGCATGGCTTGCCAAAAGTCAAATGGCTCAAAAGCGGCAGAGCCAGGACTCCAAGGACAGCCCCTTGTAAATGTTAGGACGCCGTGGAGATGGGATTTGTAATAGCAGCTTCATTATGGATATTGGTTAAATTTTCTTTCTCTGTTTTGATTCTCCCAGGATTCAGTACCATATCATAATGGCAGTATTTCTACTTTTCCTATTTGTTGCCAACAACTTATATATTGTTTTTAAATTATAATTCCACAATTTATATATTAGTTGTTCTTTAAATTA
>JAJPUD010028287.1:0-14815 GCA_023553655.1 Myrmecobius fasciatus
GAAATGTGGACCACAACATAACATTCTCATACTCCTTGATTGATGTTTGCTTACATTGTGTTTCCTTTATCTGATATATCATTTGTGTAGATAAGATTTTTCTTGCACAACAATGATAAGTTTGGAAATATGTATACATATATTCGATTTGCCAATATTTTAACATAATTAACATGTAGTGGATATCCTGCCATCTAGGCAAGGGGTGGGGAAGTTGGGGGGAAAAAATTTGTAACGGAAAGCTATGTAAGGGTTATTGTTGAAGAATTACCCACACATATGTTATGCAAATAAAATAAAAAAAATAAAAAAATAAAAAAAAGAAGGCTGTGTTAAATTCCATCAAAAGTAAAGTGCAAGTGAAGCTTAGAAAGATGCCGGGTTCTTGGCTCAGTAAGAAGGCAGATGAAATTCAGTTTTACACTGCTAGTGACAATCCAAAGTGTTTTATGTCTCCCTGAAGGCTATTTATGGACCAAAGATCTATGGTGCATCTCAATTACTCAGTGCTGATGGAGTCACATTGACTAGTAATAAGGACATGACCCTGGAGAGATGTGTTGACCATCTCAACAGACCGTCATTAATCAATGCTGAAGACATTAGATATATTATCAATATATATCTCAGATTGAAGTCAATTCCTATTTAGCCAATTTCCAACTGAAGAAAAGGTTTTGAATGTCATTATGTTCCTCTTATGGGGCAAAGCATCTAGTGCTGATTATATCATCCAACTGATATTTACAAGATTTGGGGTTTACATACAAAAGTTGACTGGTGCAGGTTACATGGCAAGAAGAATTATCACCCAGGAGTTCAAGGATGCCTATTTCCCATTTATATAAAGAAAAAATAAATAGATTGTCCTTTGACAATCAACAAAGGTTGTGTTCTCTCAGTCACTGCTGGAAATATTCTTGCCAGAGTCTTCCTTGTAAGTTGATCTTTCACTGGCAAATCAGTCATCTACCTGAGAGCCACTAAGACTTCAAAAAGAGGACTGGTTGATATGGTGTTTGTGTCCCAACAACTTGGAGAGGAATGCCAGGAGCAGAACAGAGATTTGTACACAATTTTCACCAGTATGACCAAGTGCTATGATAATATCCATCATGAGAGCTTGTGTCATGTCAAAATTTGGCTATCTGGAGAAGTTCATTATGACTGTACATCAATTTCACAGTGGCATGTTTGCCTGGGTTCTGGATAATGGACGATGCTCTCGAACTTTTTCAGTCACCTAGTTGTGTGCTTGCTTTTTAGCATGATGTTTTCAACATTGTTGTCAGACATCTTCAGTAAAGAGAAAATAGCATCAAGGTCAGCTTCTAGACTGATGATAAATCATTCAACTTGAAAAGTTTAACCAAGACTAAAGTGGAGGGAGAATTGGTACATGTACATGTTCTTTTTGTTTCTTTGTTTGCAGATGATTATGCATTCAATACAGCTTCTGAAATTGAGATGCCACAAAGTATAGATCAAATTCTTTGCTGCTTGTGCTAATTTTGACCTAACAATTAACACCAAAAAACTCATCACAGGTTCTCCACCAGCTAACACCACACCATCTATAACTAGAACCATCAGTTACAGCAATGGAGAAATTTTGAATGCTATGGATAAGCTCACTTCACTTGGCAGTACACTTTTCAGGGATGTACATATAGTTGTTGAGGTTAATGTACACATTGCCAGAGCTAGCTCAGTGTTTGGGAGGCTCCCAAGAAAAATACGGGAAAGAAGAGATATTGGACTGCCTATAAAACTGAAGGTCTACAGTAGAGCCATTGTACTGATGTCATTGGTGTATGCCTGTGAAATCTGAATGGTATACCAGTGCAATGCCAGGAAACTGAATCTCTTCCATTTGAATTGTCTTAGGAAGACAGTGGGGATCACCTGGCAAGATAAGGGGTCCTTTCTCAAGCTAAACTGCCAAGCATCCAAACTCTACTGCAGAGAGTGCAACCTCATTGAGCTGGCTACATTGTCTGATTGCCATATTTAAAAGACTATTTTATGAAGAACACACGCAAGGCAGGAGCTCACAAATGTAATACAAGGACACTCTCAAGGTCTCTCTAAGAACTTTGGAATAGATGGCAAGACATGGAAGACAGTTGCAAAGGATCACTCAGCATGACATGCCCACATCAAAGAAAGGCTGTGCTCTACAAGCAAAGAAAAATTGCAATATCTCAAAAATAACATGAGATGCACATATTTAGAGACCTTCCCATCCCAAATATTCGCTATTTGTGCCTCTGGGGTCATATTTATCTGATCAATCGTAGCTGGACACACCGTACTTTTACTCCATCATAGTGATATCATTTTGATTCTTAATGTGATTTCAGCCAAGTAAATGTTCTGGCATTTGTCAACTCTATGTATACCTCTTCAACATTGGCCTTGCTTCTTATAAATAGTCAGGGAACAGAGCAACAATAAATAGTAGTGAAGAAATATCCTTTTTCCTGATTCCAGGATCAAAAAATATAAAAATCTCTGTGCCAAATGACTTCAAAGTGTTGTATGGAACAGTTCCCCCCAGTCTACAAGTCACCCATTTGATTTGTCAAGAGGCTTGGATTGGCTAACATGAAAGACTTCCCAGCTTATGCTACTAAGACAATTAGTATTTGGGAGATGACTTCATAACAATGTAGTATAGTAAATAGCACACCAACCTGAAAGTCAGGATGCCCTAGGTTGATAATTCAGCTTATGGTCCTTTATTTCACTTAATTTCCCAGTAACCTAGAAAATTCTCTAGGTTGCAGAACAGTTAATAATCTGAATTAGTAGAGGGAATTTCCTCACTAGGAGCTCCTTACAGAAATGAAATCATAAATCTGGACCAAAAACTTTATGATAAATAATTTCTCCTGTATTCTAGTTTAAGGAAGAAGCAGGAAAGAATAGAATTTTGACTGTCATATTTAAAAATTATTCTTGTAAAACAGTATTTCAAAGAGAAAGAAACTCTCTCCATCTTTTAAAAAGTCTTACTAATTATAGGAGTATATCTGGAAGAGGAGTACATAGGAAAAAAAACACTTTTCAAATAAAAATAGTGTGAAGTGACTTTGATACATCACCAGTAAAGGAGAGTCTAACTCAGAGTACTACAGAATAGAGGACTTGGGTTCAAATTTTACTTCTACTACTTTGTATCCTTGGGCAACTAACTTTATCTTTCTGATCCTCAGTTTCTTCAACCTGTAAAATGAAAAGATGATCTCTTTCCTTCTAGCTTTAAATCTGAATCTAAAGTTCTTATGTACAAACTCTATGGTTAGAAGTTGGGCAACTAAGAATCCTTAAAGTGGGGTAATTTTTGCCCTCAAGTAATTTATAGTCTACTGGGAGAAATTTGATATATATTCAGGTATCTATAATGCAAGGTTGCATCTGATGGACAAATGAAAGATCCAGAACAAATGATTTAGGGAAATTTCAGAAAAAAAAGACCAAAATGATGGTTGGAGTCAAGGGGTACTTACATGAGCATAAAGCACCAACTCACAATTGAAGAAGTTGTTTTTCATTTCAGCTTCAGCCCAAAATATCTTTTGTTGCATGGGTTAAGTCAAATCACCTAATTTAAAAATGCCTATTCATACTTTTCTTTGTTTCTTAATAGATGCTGTAACCAAAACCCAAAGTTGTGTTTTTCTCATCACAGAAACTACAGCAAGTCAAAAGTGTACTAAACACCCAATCTGGCTGTGAGATCATCAGATTCAGCAATGACCACTCCATAACTTGCTTCTGTCATGGTAGTCAGAAGAACCTCTGGTTGGCAGAACCGCATGTTTTGCCATAGGCTATCCTTGCTGTAGACAAAATAGAGTCCTCCAGGCTAATTCTCTTCTACATATTTTTCTAAAATACTTTAAATTCATTTGCTTTGTGTTCTAAAGATCTTTCCAGCTGTCCTACGATTGCACCCTCCTATATTTACTATTCCTTCCAATGTGTATGCCTTGAGAAGAGAGACTGTCTTTTCTATTTGTGCCCCCAGTACCTATTATGCTGTTTCATACATGGCAAGAATTTAATTTTTTTTTCATTTGTTCATTGATCTGGAGTCTCCCACACTTTCATGTCCTGTGTAATTTCACTGTTTGGTGCCTCTATACCTGTGAGAAATCAATCAAACATGCTTGAATACATCCCTAACCATCCTTTAAAACACTTGGCCCTCTTCTGGATTGAAGAGAGTCACATTGTCTTCAACCATTCAGGGGTTCATGAACTCAGCCAGAAAGAATGGAGGGAGCCTGGCATTATATGGCACTATATCATTAAGACTGCTTCTTCCTGGATTTTCAATTTCCTTCCTTCTCCTGCCATGATTTGAAGATTACATCTCCCACCAAAAGTCTAGGACTCCCCTCCACTGGTCTGACTGCCTTTCTGAGTGTCAAATGTATCTTTATCTCTTTAGGGCCTGGAATCCATATCTATTCTTTCCCTCTCTTCTCTTGCAACCCTCTTCATGGTCTTGAGTAGCTCAAATTAAACCATAACCTTGAAGAAGTTAAAACCAAATAATTGATCTATTGCATTTCACAACATTGGTCTATCCTAAGTGAACTTGATCTTCATGTTCTTCTTGGACTCTTGGATCGAGCTGGCCTTAAATACATAGCTAGGGAGAGTGGCAATATGTTCTGGATCAAAGGGCCCTTCCCTCTCCAGTGTTGATGACTAAGAAATCCTAGAATAAACAGAGGGAGCTTTATGCAGGGCAATAACATTTATCAAAATTGTACTTAGACCACCTTATTTTGAATTTTCACTTTTCAAGAGAGGTCAGGGATATAATGAACTGGCCTTGAAGTAGTAATGTTCCAGTTATACCAACTGAGAGAACCAAGTGTTAAATTTTCAGAACTAGCTTTTACTGTCTTTGAAATTAGCAAACACTACAAATCAGGGCTTGATTTATTGATTGATTGTTTAGACTTAAGAAAGTAATAGAAAAAATGTTAATAATACAGATTAAAGACAAAATTGTGTCCTGCATAATTGTTTTTTTAAGATCAGTTGTTAAATATTTCTAGAAGACACTGGCCTGAATTGCCAGAGAAAGTTTCCTCACCTGGAAGTTTCATATACTTATAAAAATACAAGTGTAGAGCTTATTTTCAACTGTTAACCATATATTTGAAAGTTTAGTAAATGTCATAATTTAGTATAGCAAGACTAACTTTTAAAATTATAATAGCTTGCACTTTTAGAATACTTTTAAGGCTCACATATCTCATTTGATCCCTAAAATAATCCTGGGAGATAGATGCTTATTATCCCTATTTTACAGATGAAAAAACTGAGGCACAGAGAATAAAGGATTTGCCCAGAGAGTAAATGATTTGGCCAAAATAACACAACTAGTAAATATCTGAGGTAGAATTCAAACTCAAGTCTTCCTGACTCCAAGTGAGACCCTCTATCTACTATATTATCCAGGTGCCTACAGACATAAGATCAAACAGATGGGAATTCAAAAGCCAGATCAAAGGTTCAAACTAATTCTAACAACCTCTCCTCCCAGTGTTCATCATTTATTGCTTTGCGTAAGCCATGTACTAGCCAGCAAACTGATCACAGATCATTTCCTAGTATAAGCAACTTGCAATTAGCCATAATGATGAAGGGATTTAACAGTGTGACTTCCAAAATAACAACAAAAAAACCTTTCATTTGTATGTCAAAGATTATTGCATATCTCTGTGTTCATTACCTATTAAGAAATCAGAGAAGCTCAGGCAAATAATAATAACTAACAATTTTTTATTGTTATAATTTTGTGATTAACTTTCAAGCCAATTGGAGATAAGTACAATTTTGCTACCTTAATGATGATTTTGGCAAATTATTTCTGTTACTTCATTTGAGGATCTCTAAACACTTAAAAATATTAATTAAATTCATAAGATCCTAATAGAGTTAAATACACTGCTCCAAACATAATAACAAACTGTCTAACAATCCCAGAGGAAGTCTAGAAAACAGAGCCCTGTGATTACCCATTGATTCCTCTCTCCCAAGCACTTTTCCATTATGAAATTTGGGTTACTCTCCAGACCTATAGCTCTGAACGTCTCGTTTTCACTTAGACTGTTTTCTTCATCTTGAGCCTAGTCTCTTTAAGAAGGAGGGTGTTTAAATACTGCAGGGGACTATTTGTTTCCTAACCTTTTGACCCAGGGTAGGTGTCTGGTTTTCTCCAGGCACATTCTACTGTCAACAATGGGATAAGCCAGGACCACAAGTACAGAGGGGTTAATTAACACTGGAGGGGAGAAAAATAATGAGCACTTTCATAGCTCCTGATAAGAAAGCAGACCTCCAGCCTTCTAAATTAGCTGCTGGAGATACAAAGGAAGCAGGGCTGGGAAATATTGCTTTGTTTATAAACCATCCCTTTGCATGCCTGAGCTATATCCTGAAATGGAGGGGCCTGCTGTATCATCACCACATCATTCAACTCTGGAACAGGTTCCAAGGGATGCTTCGTGTCACTGCCAAACAATTCAGACCGTCTCTGTTCCTAATTCTGTTCAGATCAAATTAAAGAGACACAGTCCCTCATCTCAAGAAATTTGCAATTCAAGATAGGTAAACACTGATGTAGGCTGGGGAGAGGGAGAGGGAGAGTAACACAGTAGTTAGCTCACCGATTCTAGAGTGAAGAAGTTTAATTTTTAAAGTTTAAATCCTAGGTGGCTCGGTGGATAGAGTGCTGGCCCTGAGTTTAAATCTGACCTCAGACTTACTAACGTATGATCCTGGACAAGTCACTTAACCCTGTTTGCCTTAAGAAGGAAATGACAAACAGTTCCAATATCTTTGTCAGGAACACTACAATTCACTGGGTTCATGAAGAGTTGGACACTACTAAACAACAATTTATCTTCTACATGACTTGCTATATATATATATATATATGCATATATATATATATATATATATATCATGTTATCTCCTTTACTAAATTGTAAGTCCTTGGAGGGTAAAAGACTGCCTTTTGCTTCTTTTTGTATCCTCAGAGTTTAGCACATGTCTTAGAGCAACTAGGCACTTAATAAATGTTGATTGAGTGATTGATTAGACTAGGTGACCTCTGAAGTCCCTCCCAACTGTAATTCTAGATTGCCAAAGCAATTAACTTTTATATGCCTATTTTACCAACTGTAAAATAGAGGTGTTGTATTGGTTGGTCTCTAAGATCTCTTCTAATTCCATGATCTTATGATCTTAAGTCACTTAGCCTAGTGAGATGAAGGAACCTACTTGAACTGGCTCTCTGGGGAACCAATTTTAATTATCAATGTAAGCATTGCCATATTGGAAATCACCAATAAATCTGGGTCTGGTTGTCTAGACTTAAGAAAATGATGGAGAAAATGTGAACAATATAAATTAAACTTAAAAGTGGTCCTACATGCATTCCCCACCCCCCAGAGAGCTGGTTGTTAAATATTTACTAGCTCAGTTTCCCTGGGCCTCAGTTTCCCTACTTATAAAATGGAAAGTGCTTAGACTAGATGTCTTCTGAGGCCTTGAAGCTTTGATCCACTAAGTTCAATATAGCAAACATCACAGAATAATAATGTTTTAAGTCTATTTAAAGATTACAATGCACTTTAAGGATCATGTAATAAATGGATTGAGTTCCTAAAAAAATATTCCTAAAAATATAGGCAGATACCTGAAGCAGTCTGTACTTCTGGGGCTCTCTAAAAATGATTTTTCTTCCTTTTAAAAAATCATTATGTTCATGTACAGTTCCCATAAAAGATGATGCCCAGATCATCTTTTGACACAGAAATATTCTGCTACCCAGTCAATGGCACCTGGCCTAAAGCCACACCCTGAACTTGAAAGCATTCCCCCTCCCCCAATCCAACTTGAAATCTCCACTCCACTCTGGTCACATCTGCAAAGCTGCTTCAGTGTCCCCAGCCCCTTCCAGTAATCTTGAGATGGTTTTTCACTTTAGACCCAGGCAGCCACAGTTCTAAAACACTCAACAAGCCCCTTCCCCACCTCGCTCATTATGAGAGGGCTCAGAAATAAGGGGTTCAGCTCTGATGGACCAGATCAACTTGGACTGTTCAGGATATCACATTTTGAATTCAAATCTCTGTTAAGCTCTCTGCTTGGGCCAGCCATTAACAATATTTTTTCTATCAGTGTCTGATTCTTGGATTTTGGGCATACAACAGCAGAACAGCTTTTAGAGGAAGTGTCCATAAATTAAAGGATGAGAAAGATAATACCAAACTACATCACCCCATCCCCTTCACTAACTCCCCCCCTTCTCCCAAGCTCCTGCTCCCAGTGTCTTCTGATTAGCTCTGGAGAAAAGCTGGATGACAAACATGTTTCCAATCTGCTTGGACCAAGCGGTGAAATGGGCCAATCTGATCTGAAAAGGGATTTAATACTTTTGTTGTATGCAGGGGTGGGAGGTTGGAGGAGTGGGGGGATGGTGTTTGAGAGAAGGGGCAGGAAGAGGGGGGAGGGAAGCAGATTTAAATCCATCCACAATGCTTTCCTACTTGGCAATCTCTGAGATAAGAGACAGCCTAGCTGTAATTCAGCGCCCTACATTCTGTCTCTGTCTCTGTCTCTGTCTCTGTCTCTCTCTGTCTCTCTCTATTTCTGTCTCTGTCTGTCTCTTCATTCTTTCTCTGCCAGATCCATCCCTATCTTCACTCCCATTCCCACTATAATTTTAGCTCTGTCCAGGCAAAATCAAATATAAATATTGGTAACTTCAGCTCCTTGGCTCTCTGGACCATGGTTTTACATTTGTTGGGTAATAAAACTGACCTACTATAAAAGACTTTTATAGAAATATGCCATTTAATAAATAAATAACTGATTGTAACAGAGGACACATTATCTAGCCTCTTCAGTGACTTGTATTAAACAGATCACTACTTTTTTTTAAAAAACAAAACAAAACAAAATGCATCACAACCAGTTTCAAGGGTCTGAAAACTCTCCATGTTAAATATGACACAGATAGATAGAAATAGATAGGCATATAGATAGATAAAACATATATGTACATATATAATACTTTGCCATTAATTAAATAGTTATGATAGTATGTCATATATTACACATATTATCTATCATAGTCTCACAGACTTAGAGCTATATAACTGCCATTAGAAGCCATCTAGTCCAACTCCCTCATTTTACAGAGGAGGAAACTGAGGCCCAGGAAAAAAAAGTCTCAGGACCATAGCAACATGTAAACCTGGAGCTGAACGAAAACTTACAGATCATCAAGTCTAGCTCTCATTTTATTTTAGTTGAAGAAGAGAGGCAGAATTTGCCCTTTATACAAATAATATGTGACAGTTATTTGATCCTATGTCCTCTGATTTTGAAGTCAATATTTTTCTACAGATTCTTTCTTCCCAATAAAGAAGAGCTTTCAGTATCTAAGATAATCATTGAAGATGCAAATAAGACAACTTGCAAACACATTTCTAAATAATGTATTTGGAGACTTTAAAGTGTTTTATACATAAATGTCAGTTCTAGAGATGATTATTATTTTTATTATTATATTCAAGTCAATCAATCCATTGTTTCCATAATTTTTCTTTCTAAGTGCATCTCATTAATTCACATATGGATAATATGGTGAATTCTCAATCCAGACACAAAATATTTTTTGAAAGTATATTTGGGAATAGAGATTGAACATTTAACCATTTAGCAACAAAAAATCCTATACCATAGAATTTAGAATAGTGGCAAATAAATTGTTTTTTTCCCCCACACCTTTCCATATCTTTTCATATTTTTAGTAACATGAATGTCTTTAAGAAAACACTGAGGGGAGAAAGAAAGATTTGAGAAAATTCATCTCTTTCTTTGGTAGTCTCTGTCTGAGCAGAGGATCAGCAAAATGGCTGCTTGCTGAATGGTGGCCGCTGCCTGGGCTACTCTAGGAGTGCCCTTCCTTATTGGCATCAATGACTGCTTTCTCAGCCACATTATCCAGACAGTCTTCAGTGACCTCTTGTTGCCGCTGCATTGGGGAAACAGCATTCACATGCAGATTGCCCTAAATCCCATCAGCCCATTCAGCCATGGGTGAACAGGACACACACGCATGTACTCTCACATAGATAAAATTTCCCCCCTGAGCATGAAATGCCTGAACCCCAAATCGCCAAATGAGAGAGGTTTTTATTCCAGGCACTTTGTTGATAGCTCTTGCACACTTATAAATATTTTATAGCAAAGAGTTAGCATGATTCCTTTCCCAATCGGATCAGCTTTGAAATGCTCCTCAAACTGAATTCTCCTTTAACAATGGCTTGACGCACAAGCTTTTTTTTTTTTCCTTCTCTTAACGCCAGGTCTGCTGCTGTAGCAGCATGAATAGTTTTTATCTAATGGAAAATAAAGGACACTTTACATTAATTCAGTGGGTGCAGGAAAACGAAGAGCACATGCGCACCTTGCATTTTAAACATGGAAGAACAACACACCTTGACCTCCCCCTCCCCCAGTCCCCTGGTTATTACCCAGCCTGCATTAGAGCTGTAATGGAAAGTGACAAGTTTATGTAAATGATCCACGGAAGGATTTTGCTCTTGTAAAACAGAGCAGTTACTTTGGGCTTTCTAATTATTTCATGCCTTGTGGTTCTATGATGGGGCCGAGATGACTATACTTGAACAGTATGTTGTGATCGACAGACCTCTGTCCCCCTGGATCTCATTAGGGTCCACTCTTTGGAATAGGGGAAATAGCCCTACCAAGCACAGGCGTAGGAAAGCCCACCCCGGTGCCAGCCTTCTTTAGATTCATTTGTTAGATTGTGTTTTACTGGGAAAGCAACGTTGTCAGGGAAAATGCTCCAATGCCTGTGGTTCCATCTGAACGAAAAGGCCTTTCACTCTGGTGCTTTTGATTGTTAAATCCGCACATTTAAGAACGTTCTCTGCTGAATGAACGGGTAGGACAGTGGGTGAAAACTGAATATTTCCAAATAAACTACTCTCAGAACGGAGACTGGCAGGGGAAAGAAGGAAAAAAGGGAGAATGGGTACTGTGTCTGTCCCCTAACTAAAACAACCATAGAATAGCTTGAAGGTTTTTCCTGTATCTCTATGCTTTATCCCCTTGGCTTACCTTACTGACTCTGATCCACCTATCCCTAAGTCAAATAGCTGGATAAACCTATCAGGAGAAAGAAGCAAATGAAATTATTTTTAAGGAAACAGGGTGATGTCATTAAAAAGCCTCTCTTGTGGGAAGGAAAAGAAAGGGTTGGGACTGAGATAAAAAGGAGAAAAAAATTCTCATTTTAATTGTTATAATTGGCACAATTGTAATATAATTATACTGTTACTACATGATATATTCATTTGTTATTAATTAATAAAGCAGTTTACGTTTACTGACCATTTAACAATTTTCAAAACATTCTACCACATATTCTCTCATTTGGGAGGCAACATGGTAGAGTGGAGAGCATGAGACCTAGACTCAGGTCTTCTGGCTTCTACTTCCAGTTCTGTTGCTTACTATATGTGGGGCCTTAGGCGAGCTACTTCATTCCTCTGAGGCTTTATAAAACGGAATCACAGATGCTCATGCTACCTCACTCCCTAGGTCGTTGTAGGAAAAGGTACAAATCTGTCCTTATATAATAGTGATTATTAGTACTTTTCCTCACAATAGGAGGTTTTATTTTACTTAGGTGTTATTTTAGATTCAATGAACTGGAGAACTTGTGTTAGAATACTATGATTGAGAAGGGTTAAATTATTTACTCAAGATCAAACAGTAGATAAAAGACCCTTATCTACCTTGAACAAAATTGGTGTCCTTTACTTCTACTTTAAGATGTCTTACTTTATAAGACATCATTTTTACTCCATCATTTCTTTTGAAAAAAAGTCAATCCAAGATTCCATTACTATATGGAACATATATTTTAACCTACAATTAATTGAAACTTTATTTTCTCTTGGTTGGACCCTATTAAATTTAACTTATTTGTTTCCCAAGTGAGTATGACTGGTAAAATTACCTCTCAAATTGCTAAAAGACATTTATTACGCATTTGTCTCTGATTCTTTTTGCATTATACTGTTTTAGGAACTGTACTGATCAATTTAAAGAAGCCTATTCTCTCATATTAAGGAATTTACAATCTAAGATACAATATTGATGCAGGCAAGAAAGGGAATTAGTATACTTTACCTGCCATAATAAGTATAGTATATTAAATATAATAAAATTACAGCAGTGCAGGACATTTATACAATCTTTTAAAATTTCCCAGCTATAATACTGTTTATTTGAGTATGACAGCAAGGTAAGTAAAAAGGCATTATCATTCCCATCCTACAGATGAGGAAACTGAGGCTTAAATAGGCTGTGACTTGCCCTTATGGCCATGTAGCTAGTAAGTAATGAAGGCTGGATTTGAGTTCAGATTTTTCTGACTGAAACTCCAGCAAACTCTTATCTGTGGTATGCTTCTCCTCAAATATTCTTTTGATAAGTAAGGATAATAATAATAATAGTAACTTTATTTAGACTCACTTTATCATTCTAATGAGGTATTGTTAGGCAGCACTATGAAATGGATAGGGACTAAATGAATGCTTTTATTGATATTGGAAAATTCCTCCCACCAGGAATTAAATGACTTGCCCAGGGTCATATATTCAATATTGACAGAGACTGGACTTGAATTCAAGTCTTCTAGCCTCAAGGCCTATTCTCTATCCATTACATCACATTGCCTCTGTGACAATAAATATGAAATTAATCAACTGTGTTAGATGTTTTATAGGATGTAAAGGAAAGATGTATAAATTCTATTTAAAAAAAGTTTATAAACCCACTACAACAGCCCAAAGTAGTACATAATTAAATATTTTAATGTGATGCATAAATTATATGCTCTAGAAATTTGGGGAAGGGTGGGGAAATCAATGAAAGCTTCAGTATCAATCAATGAGCATTGATTAAGTATCTCCTATATGTCAGACATTGTGCTAGGATCTAAAGTTATATAAGAAAAAAATAAGATGGTCTCTGCTTCCATGAGATCATGATATATGAGGGTAAATTGAAGGAATTTGGGATGTAGGAGCATGATAACTACCTTCAAGCATTTGAAAAGGGGTCTTCTAGAAGGCTTTTTTATTTTAATTTTTATTTATTTTTTTTATTAAAGCTTTTTATTTCTATAACATATGTATGGGTAGTTCCCCAGCATTGATCTTTACAAAGCTTTCCATTACAAATTTTACCCCCAGTGCCCTCCCCTCCCCTAGATGGCAGGAAGTCCATTACATGTCAATAATGTTGAAATACTTGACAAGTTGTGCAAGAAAAATCCTATCTACAAGAAAAAAAAAGAAAATCAGAGAAAGGCAACACAATGCAAGCAAATATCAATAGAGATCATGAAAATGTTACGTTGTGGTCCATATTTCATATCCCTCTCTCTAGATGTATATGGTTTTCTTCACTGAACAATTGGAACTGGTTTGAGACAAATCTTTGTTGCAGAGAGCCATGTCCATCAGAATTGATCATCATGTAATATTGTTGTTGTTGTGTATAGTGATCTCCTGGTTCTGCTCGTTTCACTCAGCATCAGTTCATGCAAGTCTCTCCAGGCCTCTCTGAAATCGTCCTGCTGGTCGTTTCTTACAGAACAATAATATTCCATAACATTCATATACAATAATTTATTCAGCCACTCTCCAATTGATGGGCATCCATTCAGTATCCAGTTTCTAGCCACTACAAAAAGAGCTGCCACAAACATTCTTGCACACGTGGGTCCCTTTCCCTCCTCTAAGATCTCTTTGGGATATAGGCCCAATAGAAACACTGCTGGGTCAAAGGGTATGCACATTTTGATAACTTTTTGAGCATAGCTCCAAAATGCTCTCCAGAATGGTTGGATCCGTTCACAGTTCCACCAACAATGTATTAGTGTTCCAGTTTTCCCACATCCCCTCCAACATTCATTGTTATCTTTTCCTATCATTTTAGCCAATCTGACAGGTTGTAATGGTACCTCAGAGTTGTCTTAATTTGCATTTCTCTGATCAATAGTGATTTGGAGCAACTTTTCATATGACTAGAGATGGTTTTAATTTCATCATCTCAAAATTGTCTGTTCATATCCCTTGACCTTCTTATATATATGAGACAATTCTCTATATATTTTAGAAATGAGGCCTTTTATAGAAGGCTTTTTAAAAATATATTTTTACAAAGTATACAAGACACAGGTATTCCCAGTACTGTACATAGTAAGCGATTTAATAAAGTTTTTTTTCTTTTACAGGGGAGGGGAGTACCAAAAATAAAAGGTAAAAGTTATAGGGGAACAGCCTTTGGAGATGTGGGGAAAAAACTCTTTTAAGCTCTTTTTAACTCTTTTAAACTTTATTTAAGCTATTCTAAAAGTGGAATGGGCTCACACTGGGAAATAGAGTGAGTTTCCCCTTAATACACATCTTCAAAGAGAAACTGGATAGATAGCCAGCCCCTTGTTGTAACTGTTATGGAGATTCTTGAGTAAGGACTAGAGAAAACAGACTCTGAAGTTGCTTCCAACTGGGAGATCCTAGCTTCATTTTTGGAGGTAGAAATTGATCTCATTTTTTTTTAATAAAGCTTTTTATTTGCAAAACATATGAGTGACCTTTCAACATTGACCTTTGCAAAAAAACTTTTTTTTCCCAAGCTTTTCCTTTCCTTCCCCCCACCCCCCACCCCTAGA
>JAJPUD010028288.1:0-14814 GCA_023553655.1 Myrmecobius fasciatus
TCATGGAAATGATAGAATGTTTTAAAGTACACAGGTGGGAATAAACTAAAGGTTTTTGTGAAGGAAAGAATGACATGATTGAGCTATACATTAAGAAGGCTAACTTGGAAACTATGTATGAGATGAAATGGAGGAGGAAGAGAATAGGACCAGATATAACAGTTAGGAGGACATTACAATAATCAGGAAGAGGAGAGGTTTTGAATTAGGGTTGTTGCAGTGGCAGAGTATAGTAGACAATAAATGCAAGTCTAATAAAATGGCCACAGTGGAGTTGGGGGAAAGATACCAGTGATGAATATAATTTCTCAACTCATATATAAATTAAATCTGTATTTGAGTTCCCACTATGCTTACATTTCTCAAGTACAAAATGCAATCAGATTGAATTAGCTCATAAATGAGTCAATATTTTGATATGGCTTCCAAGAAAACTAAAGAAATCTTGGGCTACATTAAGTATAGAATGTAGAACTCAAGAGGTGATAGCTCCAATAGAATGGAATGGAAAAGTATTTATTATATGCCAAACACAATATTAAGTCCTTTATAAAATTATATAATTTGCTCTTAACAACAACCCTGTGGGGTAAATTTCATTATTTTCTTCATTTTGCAGTTGAGGATTTTAAGGCAAACAGAGGTTAAGTGATTTACCCCAAATTTATACATCTAATAGGTGACTGACTATGGAATTGAGCTTGAATATTCCTGACAAACAGCTCAGTTTTTTAGCTGTACCATTTAGTTCTCAAAGTATATCTTGCCCAAGTCAGATACTTGGGTCCCAGATTTTATGAAGGTCATTGATAAGTTGGAGAGCATTTAAAGGAGAGTATGGAAAAGAGCATCAAAAATATGAGGAACACTTAAAGGAACTGTGGGTATTTAGTCTGAATAAGAAAAGATAGAAAACATGACTGCTGACTTCAAGTATTTAAAGAGCTATCTGGGGAAAGAATTAAACTTGTTCTTAGTGATTCCAGAATGCCTTTCTGTAACAAAAGTATAATTGTATTTGATGCAAGGAAAAACTAAACTGGAATGGGCTATCACAGAAAAGAATGGTTCTACCTTCATTAGAGATCTTCAAGTAAAAGCTGGATGACTACTTGTCAAGTATTTTGTTGGGGGGAATATGTGTTCAGGAATAGGTTATACTTGATGACCTCTTAGGAAGCTTCAGATTCTAAGATTCTATGATTCTATGTGAAGATCACATAGGCACTCATAAACTATAGAATTATGTGACTTTGTGAGGATACCAAAAAGATTGGTATTCAATATTGTGTTCAAAGAATTGCCAAAGAACAGAGAGTTGAAAAGAATCAAGATGAATCTAAAAGGGACAAAAAAAAATCTAAACTACTGTTCTGAAGATCCAGGCACTTCTTTACTCAGAAAGTAAAATTTTATTTTTACATTAATGATTTGTATTAGTTTTAATTTTGTGATGCTTTCTATAAGGTTGGATCAAAGCAAAAGAGAGTGATGACCAAGCCAAGATGGTGAGAATGAGGAAATAAAAGAGCTTCTTTCTTCTTACAACTTTTCCCACAGTGATGTGGGAAGAATGCCAGAAAGAGTGATTGGAAAAAAGGAGGTGAAAGTTATTTGCATTAAGTATAGAATATTAGTGCTGAGTACATCTCATCCCATGTTCTACTTCTCTGTAAAGGATTGGATCCAAAGAGAAAAAAAAGTATGATAGAGTAATGGGGATAAATACATGGAAATAAAAGTAGTTTGCACAATTATAATACTCAATATTAGAGTGGAACTATGGCTAATGGAAGAAAAAAATCTTTGCAGCAAGTTTCTCTGATAAAAGTATAATTTTCAAGATATCTCAGTAACATCCAAAAGAATATGAATAATTATAATACCATAAGTACAAAATGGTAAAAAATAATGAAGTCAATTCTTCAAGGGAAGAAATTTAAAGTATTTTTAACCATAAAACATTGTAGATTAAAGTAACTCTCAGGTTTCAGCTTACCCCCCATCAGATTGCTAAAGTTGAGAAACAAAAGATAAATACTAAATTTTAGAGGAACTTTGTGAAAACAGGCATGCTAATATAACTTTTGGCAAAGCTGTGAAGTTCAGTCATTCTAGAAAGCAATTTGGAACCACGCCCCAATGCTAAACTGTGCATACCCAGCAATACTACTACAAAGCCTGTACCCTAAGGAGATTAAAGAAGAAGGAAAAAGCCTTATATGAATAAAAATGTCATTTTGTGATGATAAAGGACGGAAAATGAATGGAAGGCCCATCAATTGGGATATGACTAAATAAATTATAGTGGATGAATGTGATGGAATAGGATTGTGCTGTAAAAAATTAAGAAAGAGACTTAACAGAAACCTAAGAAGTTGTGTCTAGGTTAAAGCAGAATAAAGTGAATAGAACCAATAAAATAATTTATTCTATAATATCCATACTTTTAAATGAAAATTTTTGAAAAACTTAAGAATTTTGATCAATTTAATGATCAAAGATGAATTCAGAGATTCATTAATGAAAAATGCCACCCACATTCCAAAAGAGAGGTGATGAACTAAAATTTAGATTATACTTCTTTGATATAAGCATTTTGAATTTATTCCTTTTTATTCTAAGTGGATTGGGAAGAAAAATAAATGTTTGACAATTGAAAGAAATAAAATTTAATCTAAAAACAAATCAAAGGTTCTCAATGATGAATTTCATGACTATGATTATTTATGACACTAATAATAAAATCTATTATTAATAATGTGCCACACAGTTTATAGGAATACATCATTTTGCTAATCCATTAAATGTAAAAATCTTTCTCATAAAATCATTTTCAACCTGTACCATACTATTTATTTTTACTACTTAGCTGAGAATCTTCTATTCAGGCAGATTGACCTTATCTCTCACTTGAGAAGTCGCTATGTATTAAATGCATACATTTAATATCAAGTCATGCAGCACATCTTGCAGGGTAGTCATCAAGACATTTTGAGTCTGTATTTTTTCAAAAAAATTATTAAATCAGACAGTGGAGAACTATTCCTAGTATTAGAAAGTGGTAAACCCATGGATTCAATTCAGACTTAAGAAACTTTGGTTCTAGGCCTACCTTTCCTAGTAGATAGAACTGTGACTTTAGAGAAATCACTTGGCCTGTAAAGACCCCAGTTTCCTCATGTAGAAAGTGATAGGTCCATAAAAAGAGATAACTTCTTTCTTTAACAATTGATTCATAAAATGCTTCAAACCACTTCCAATTGTTCACTGAAGAAAGCCATATACACCCAGAGAGAGGGATGTGAAATGTGTACCACAATGTAACATTTTCATGCTCTCGATGTTTGCTTGCATTGTGTTTCCTTTCTCTGATTTTTCTTTCTTGTAGATATGATCTTTCTTGCACAACAATTATAAGTGTGGAAATATGTATACATATATTTGATTTGTCAAGTATTTTAACATAATTAACATGTAATGGATTTCCTGTCATCTAGGGAAGGGGTGGGGACTAGGGGAGAAAAATTTGTAACGGAAAGCTTTGTAAGGGTCAATGTTGAAGAATTACTCATACATATGTTTTGCAAATAAAAAGTTTTAATAAAAAACAATTGATTCATAAATAAATGAATAATCAGTTTACTTGGTCATGTGAAGGTTGAGATATATTCTTGCAATTTCCAGATTCCTCTTCTGCAAAATAGCAACAAATTTCCCTTTCTTCTTTCCAAGGGGATTTGGATCAAGATTTGAAAGTTATTTTGATAAAAGGAACACGAGTATAGACTATGTATATATAAATACATGTAATATATGTATAAATATATTAGGCATATGTTATAGACCATATGTTTTTCATTTGAAAAAAAATTGATATTAAGGAATAAATTGTTCTGCTGGTTCTGTTCACTTTACTCTACTTTAGTCCAGGCAGATCTTCATAAGTTTCTCTTATTCCTTTCTTCATTTCTTATAGTATAATCATATTCATATGCATATTCCACAATTTATTTAGTCATGGCCCAATTTATGGATACCCCATTCATTTCCAGTTCTTCACCACTACAATATACATATATATGCATCTGTGCACAGGTGCATATATACATATTTGTGTAGGTGTTATTGATATTTGTCCATTTCATTGACATGCATCAGGAAGAGGGAACATCTATTTACTTTTAGTAAATTCACAGAGAATATTCCTATTTAAGATTTACATGAACCAAATGAACAATTGATCAGAGTATTGAGGCTATACTGCATGCATTTCATCACCAAACTATTTGGCTACAAAATTTTATTAATTAAAGCATAATACATTGCCAGTCATAAAATATCCCATTATGAGTCACTACCCTGATAAAGGGTCCTATTACAGAAAACAAAATAGAGGTCCAAATAGCTGATGTGGGTTGCTGCAGAGTTAAGTAGCTTAATAAACATGTTTGTCTTCTATACATATTTTATTCCAGTTTAAAATAAAGTAATTTTTCCTAAATGTAATGACTATCACTTCCTCCTTGTTGCCTGTCTCCGCACCATCCCCTACTTTTCTTCGGGAGTTTTCTCATTTGGAAGTAAGGATGTTAATCAATATTATGATACATGAATAGGTTTCCTTTGAAGAAACAGTAAATTGAACATCAAGATGTGGTAAACCACATTTAGGAGAATTAAAAAGCATTTGGGTTTGGCCTACTTACTGTTGTCAGTGTTTATTGTTTTTATGAACAAAAATAGAAATTCCTGAATAATCATGGAAGAATCCACTTACTCGATGCATGATAAAATCTTGTGCAGTGGTGAAGGGTAGGACCACACTGCATGGTCCTTGGAGCCTATATTCAGTGACAAAAATTCCAGTAGAGCAAAATTCAGAATAAGTTTTAGAACTTGAAACTTCAACCCACAAGGAAACAGAATGCCTAAGAGATTAACAATGTGTATCACATCACAGAATTAGTAAACAAAGAGATTGAACTTGAGTTCAAGTCATCTTTTTTCCCAATCCAGTGTTCTGTCTTTTGGAAATTCCAGTTGATTATTTTCTGCATAATACATTGTTCTGCTTCATGAACAAAAGAGCTTGATGTATATGTCCATTCTCTTCCAAAGGACTTCTGGATAGCCATGAGTTCTAGAGGACCACAAAAAGCCAGATATGAGATTAGAAAACTCTCATGTTAGGCCAAATCACAATTAATTGCCTCAGTTTCCAGACTGGAGGCAATCAGTTTTAGAATCTTGGCTTTCAGGGTCTAACTATAGAAAATGTGCTGCACTGAAATCGAATTGCTGATCCTACTTTGTACTTTGATTCAATCAATTCCCCACCTGTAGACATGACCCTTTATCAGGATAGTGAGTGAGCAATTGCAGGCTTGCTATTGCTACAGGGCTTGTGGCCCAAATATATACTGCTCCTTAACAGTGAAATCTTGTTTGCCAAGTGGATTACTTAGGCCTGACTGAAAGAATGGGTACAATATAGAAGTCAACTCAATACACAAAACATTAGTCATTTAATGGACTCATGTAAAACTTAATAGGATAGTAGTTTGGGCTTTTTATAGGGAAATAATTGTTGCTTCTCCTTGATGCATGAAAATAGAAAATTAATTGCAACTGCATATTTTACATGTTCCCCAAGCTGCAAGCACCTTTTTGAAAGAGTGGTTCAGATCAAGCTGATCTGATATTTGAAACCATGTTCAACTCCTGTTCTTTTCTATGCCTTTTCGAGAGGAATAAAGAAAGGGGCTGATCTGCCAGTCAGGAAGGCAGTCACTATAGTTAGAAAAATGATGATAGTTTTATACACACACACACACACACACACACAAAACACATATATAATTATATATATACATATATGTGTATAGCATTCTCATAAATTAATAATAATTTTTATATAAGCTGAAATCCTAGTCACAATTTTCTTTCTATCGTGATTTCTGTGAGTATATAATATCCCCAGAAAGAGGAGAAAAGAAACAACTAAAATTTTAAGGAAGTTATAAATTAAAAAAAATTCTCAAGAACATGAGATTTGTTTTGAGGGCTTCATAATTAATGAGCTTAGCTTTCTATTCAAGCCCCAAAGGATCTAATCATAAATTCATTCTTGGAACAGAGTGTAAAAACCTTCCCAATTCTCTATTTCATTTTTTAAATTCAGTTTAGATGATTGTTTTCTTTACGTGTTTCTATTCGACTTCCTAGAAATGAAAGGTTAAAACAACAACAATTTTCTCTCCACACTACTGATGTCTTGCAAATGTCCTTGGTCCTTAAGATGATATAACCTTGATAGTTGGTTATTTCTTTGATGACTACTCTGATAGCATTTTATTTAGCTACAAATAAAATTAAACAATACTCTTCCACATTGTGAATTCCACTTTATGTGTTTGGGTAGTTGGTTCAGTTATATTTTGTTTAGGGATATTTGCTATGTAAATGTGATCTAAGTGATTTTATTTACTTACTTTGGGACAGAATGACTTGCCAAATATGTTTTATTTTATTTTATTTTACAATTGGGCTCAAGCAAAGTAAGATTGTTTTCCCACTCTATACCAAACAAAGAGATATGGGATTTAAAGAAGTTTCATCCTTCAATTCAACTACTGCCAATTAACATATGCTGTTGTTCACATGTAAAAATGGTTTATATGCTTTAATATCTAAAATAATTAGGTAAGGAGCATTTGGCTCTCCAAAGAATACTAAGGAAAAAAAAGACATTTAGCAACAAAGTTTTGTTAAAATATACAAGCTACTCTATCTCCCTCAAGTCACCACTTAACTTGTGATCAAATAGTCATCTGCAAGGGAATATATATGTCTGTGTGTCTGTGGGTGTATGTATCTATCTACATAGGTCTTTATATGTGTGTGCTATTTGGAGAAAAAAGTGAGTAATTGAATTAACCACCAGAGGGAGCTTCAAATGTTCCATGGAGGTCATTGAATACTTGAAACTAACAAAGAAAATGCAGTTCAAAGAAGGAAGCAATTATTTGAAACTAAAGTCTGATCTTATACATTGTAATGTTTATGTTGAAAGATAAAAATAAAAATTACAAGTTCTTTTGTTTAAGTAAGGCATCCAACTTTTTATTGTTGTTGTTATTGCTTTAATGGATGTGTTTTTGTTTTTGTTTTTTTCTGGTTATGTTTGATACATAGTATAAGCAAAGTAAATATAGTAAGACCACATAGTTATAATTAATGAACATATAAGCAAGTTAAATAATTAATTACAGGATGGCCAGTTGACTAGGAAAGCACTATCCAATATGCAAAAATTATGTTTATTAAAAGCTTGAGAGTGCACATTTTCTAAGACCTGAGTAATGCACCTGATGGCACCTAAACTATAGAAAAGAGTGGAAATGGAATTGGCAAACAGGCATGTCAAAGAAATAATATTCTAAACACTTCTAACTTTCACGAGAAGAATTCCTCTTGATTTAAATCCATGATGTTTAATTGTTCAACACGAAAATTCCACAACCATTTCACTTAAAATCAAATAGCTATAGTCTGGGTAAATGGTTGCTTTTTTACACTGTGAGCCCTGAGTCCTCTCTACAATGACATCCTACTTTGGAGGATTTTTTCTGAAACAAGTTTATGCATAAGTGGAATAGGCAGTTATTTCTTCCATTGGTCTGAAATGTGGACTATCAGCCATTCCTTCAGTTTAATCACTGAAGGCTTTCATTAAAATGAAAATATTGTTTTTAGCTTTTATCAGCCATTGATAATTAAATGTGGGCTATCATGCCAGATTCTTCCGAACAAAGAATAAGGTCCTGAAGCCAGTAGTGGACACAGGTACAGAAAGACTAAGTGAAAAGATTGCTTAAGATAAACTTTATTTGTGTATAATGTCAAGAGCTGCTCTTTTCAGTAAACTGCTCTATGAAAGCAATATGCTTTGCACTAATTTGGAACAGAGATATTTCCGCTATCTTTGTCTATGCCTCTGAATCACCTTTTACAAGTTTATCTTTAATAGGCTCCTTATGATAAGGAGCAAGAAAAGACTGTGTTCAGTCAGTAAATATTTGTCCTTTTGCTGACTGTTCATTGATTGATTTTGCTCCTTGGATTGTCTCATGTTATTTACCATCTCATATGTATCCATTTTACAATGCCCTTAAAGATAAGGATCATGTCTTTTCTTATGCTCCCAACTAAGTCTAGCACAGTGCCAAGAATATAAGAAATACTGAATGAATGCCTGTTTATTGATCTTTTCCTTTTAAATAGCTAACTAAATAATTAGCTAGCATATGTGTGTATGTGTGTTTGTGTGTAAACCTTTCCACCAATTTTTAAGTCATTTTCACTTTTCCCTGACTTAAAGAAACAATGAATCTTTGGCCCTAATGTCCATTGCGATATTTTATTGAAGAAAAGGTGATATTTTAGTACTTGTAAAGTTTTACTTCAATCCTTGTTGTAACATGAAAAAAGCCACAAATTTAAAAGATTCCATTATTGTTGCCACCTGAATGGAAGGCTAAATGAATAAATATTATGGCACTTTTCTAACCTCAATTGCTGACAAGATTACCTCCAGAATCTTTCTAAGTCAATCTTGCACATAAAAAAAAAAACTGTTGAAATGAATTGACCAGCTAAAAATACCATTATTTATTACTTTTTCAATATTTCTGTATAGCTTTACACTATAATGAATATGGTATTGATGATTTTCAGTAAATAATATGACTTCTTCCATGAATACATTACAAAGCATTTCATTTTTGTCAATTACTATTCAAGGTTATCAATACCTTAAGACTCTACCATGGTAAGAAATTAAAGAGTTGATGGAATATTACACATCAGCAGTTCTTATGTGTGTGGATGCCCTAGTTAACAAAAATGTAGAACTTTTTTTTCAAAGGGTGGCTCCAAACACTAGGAAACCTGTCTATAGAACAGATTTTTTTTTCTAAACATGGCAACAGAAGTAAACAGAATCATAGACAGAAGGTCTTTAGATGTTATTTTGTTTATATAGGAGGAGACAAAAGCTCTGAAAAGTAAAGTATTTTAGTAGTCATGGAGCCAGAATTTGAAATCATATCTGCTGATTCCTCATAAATTTTATTTGTTTAATATTCATAAAACATGGAATTTATATGGAGCATAGTGCTAGGCATTTTGGGAAGGGGCAAAAAATTTTAGATAAAATACAGAACTCAATCAGGATTCAGTATTCTATCTTCTATATCACATTCACCTGAAAACCATATTGTAGGCTTACAATTTGGTACTTAAATACTACAATCTATTGCTTTGGGATTTATACCTACAATCTAGCTAGAGATAATGACAAGAATATTTAATCTTAGAGTCAGAAGATATGATTTAGGTTCTAACTTTTATTAGTTAAATGATGCTGGGCAAGTGAATTAACATTTTTAAGTCAACAGGCATACTTATAAAATGCACAAAAGAAAATTAGACTTCAGTATTAAAATTTTGGAGTCACCTCTTACTTAGTTGAATGAACATTGGGCCAAATTATCTACTTTGTTTTTTTCCTGAGGCAATTGGCGTTAGGTGACTTGTCCAGGATCAAACAGCTAGGAAGTGTTAAGTGTCTGAAACAGATTTGAACTGAGGTCCTCCTGACTTCAGGGCTGGTGTTTTATCCTATCCACTGTGCCACTTAGCTGCCCTGGCATTTACTCTTTTAAAGCTTCATTTCCTATATCCACAAAACAGGACTAATTATACTTAGACTCTCCACATCATAGATTTATTTCAGGGAAAGTGTTCTGTCAGTTTTTAACTGCTATATAACATAAAAGCTAATCAATCAGTCAAGGATCATTGATTAAGCACTTCACTATATGTTAGGCACTGAAGATACCAAAAGGGGTGGGGCACAAATATACAATAACTACCCTCAAGGGGCTTATATTCTAATGGGAGAAAAAGAAGCAAATAACTAGATATAAAGATATATGCGTGGTAAGTCATGAGTAAATTTAAAGAAAGAGACTAGTAGTGAGGATGGGGGAGAAGAGATAAAACAATTTTTCTGAAGAAATAGAATGTGAGTTGAATCTTAAAAAGAAAAAAAAATACATGGAAGACAGCAGGTGAAGGTGAGGAAGAAGAACATTTCAAACTTGGAAGACAAGTAGTGAAAAGGGCAATGAATTAAAAGATGAAGTATTGCTTTCAAGGATCATTAAAAAGCTACTATTAATTGTTCCTACTCCATGAAGTGAGCTTTAAATGACAAAGAGATAACTTTAAGTTTTATTCTAGAGGTAACAGGGAGACATTGGAGTTGAATGTGTATGGTGATATAATGGTCAGGAAAGTGGTGGTGTTGTACATAGTAAGACATATTTTAGGAAGTTTACTTTGGCACCTTATTAAAGAATGTACAAAAGTGGAGAGAGATTTGTGATTCAGAGACTAACCAAAAGGCTATTAAAATACTCTAGTCAAGAAGTTATGAGGCTCTGCAACATAAAGGCAGTATATGAGTGTAGAGAAGGTGATAAGTATGGGTGATTTTGAATATTGAATATATAGTGTGAGTGAAAACTTGAGAATGACACTGAGATTTCAAGTCTTCATGGATGGTGGTGCCTTGAACAAAAAAAGAAAACATGGGAGGAGGAGAGGGTTTGGGGGAAAGATAATGAATTCGGTTTTGGATATACTGAGTTTGGGATATCTATGAGACATCCATTTTGAGATGTCCATGGGAAAATTGATGTCACATGACTGGAGCTCAATAAACAAATGAGGGTTGAATAAATAGATGTAGGAAGCATCTTCATGGAGATGTTACCTAAACCAATGAGCTATGATGAAGTCATCAAATGGAATAGTAAAGAAGAAAAGACAAAACAAGAGAAAAGAAGAGGTCTTTGGAAAATATTTGGAAAAAATTAATGAGAAAGATCCAGCAAAGGAGAGTAAAGTGAAATCAGATACATAGGGAAAGTGTCATAGGAACCCAGAGGGGAGCGAAAAATGGTCCAGGGCTGTAGATAAGTCAAAAAGGATGAAAACTGAGAAAAGGACATTAGATTTAACAACTAGGACACTATGAGTAGTTAGAACACTTCAATTGTTTGATGTTGCAAGCTAGATTACAGAGGGTTTAGAAATTTGAAGAGAAAAAGAAAAAAGATAGATAGCTTTCTTAAAGATATTAGCTGAGAAAAAATATATACATGGATCCTTGTATAGGATACATACACGATACAAGTAGGATTTTTAGTATGATAGTAAGGAGAGATGATAGAATAAAGTAAAAGTTTGAAAATATAACAGACACTGGAGTATTTGTAAGTCAGAGGACACTATATACAGAAAAAAATTAAGATTAAAGAAAGAAGGAACAAAATACTGGAGAAGCTAGCAAGGATGGGATCGAGAGTACATTTAGTGAGTCAGGGGTTTATGATGACTAGAGGATGGACTGTTTCTTCATGTGAAATATAGTTGCAGGAGGAGATAGTAGAGCTAAGATATCTGAGTGATATGAAATGAGGAGAGGAAAGGGTGCTGTCATCAAATAGATTCAATTTTTTCAGTGAAGTATAAGAAATATTTTGCTAAAAGGGTGGGGGAATGGTTGAATTTGGAAGTTTGAAGAGGGATGAAATAATTTCAAACAGAAATTTGGGAGAGTGAATTGATTATAAATATGCAAAGTAATTTATTGCTGTAGTCAGGGACCACTTGAGATTATGTTACAGAAATTTGTAAAGGTGTTAGCTTTTTCATAACTTTCTCCAGCCCTTTTCAGAACTATGTTAATAGGAATAAAAGAAGCAAATTAAGATAATACTCCAAGGTTGGACAAAGTGTAATTGGAAATATGACATGAAGACAAGACATTAAATAACTGATTCAACAAGTTCATATGGGGATGGGGAAAGAATGCAACAAGTGTGTGGGAGACAGTCTAGGAAATAATTGTTCTTCAGGGAATGGAGGTACTTATAAGGATGAAGAATGAGGGTAGGAGCTGAAAGGCATAGAAAAGAGGTAATAAGGAAAGATCATATTCATATAAAATAATTTCAGATTTCACAAAAATATGGAAAACTTATGGATCATGGCACACTCAAGAGAATGACCGTCCCTGTCAAAAATTGAGGCATAGTGCTGGAATAAGTAATGGGAATTGAATTGAGATAGTGGGAAGATAAGGTATTTGAAGAAGCATCAGTGCAAGAATTGTAGTGAAGGTAAAAACTATAAACCAGGTACTGAACATACTGGGGGAAGGTGAATAACCTAGCAATCAATAAATGATGACAACTAGGATCTGGATTGGATTATGTATTATTATCATTTATAGGTCTATGATGAGTCTTTTTCAGAAGTATTGAATAAGGAAATTATGGTCAGTTGAGAATTGTACTACATATAATACCAGAAATAAAAATAATAAAAGCTGTTGTTAGGATTATCAAAGTCCATTACATATGTTATATAAGTTGATTCTCATAGCAATCTTGTGATGTATTATTACTCCCTTTTGCAGCTGATAAAATTGAAATTCAGAGAGATTATTTGCTCATGGCCATATAGCTAATGCAAGTAAGAGAAGGGACTTGAATCTGGATCTCTCTGACTCTAGCTCCAAATCTAGTAGTTTGCACCACACCTCTTTTTAATTTGAATTGTCTCTATATATTTTAGCTTGTTCTTTTTCTCTTTTTTCCTACATAGTTAAAAAATTCCTTTAAAGTTTAAATTTATTTATAATTCTATGCTGTATAATTATATATATATATATATGCTATTAAAGAATTATAAATCATAGAATTATAAAACTTGAAGGAATAATAAATTGCTACTCCCTTATTTTACACATGAGGAGACTGAGGCTGGAAGAGGCTTAATGACTTTCCCAAAGTCATCCAGAAAATCATCAGCAAAGCTAGAACTTGAATCCAAATCTTAAAAAATCAAAACTAAATCATTCTTCAGTATAACTATATAAAATAAGATTTGCTTGAATAACACTTTGAGGCAATGTATATTATTTCATTTGATCCTTATCATGATGTAGGTTTAAAACATAATTCCATATTGTTGTATAGGAAGAAACTTAGATTCAGAGGGTCTAAGTAACTTCTCCAAAGTTACATTCTGAATGAGAGGAAGAGCCAAAGTATGGCAAAGAAGTGAAGTGGCAAATTGAGAAGACAAATCAGCCTGCCTTCCGGGAAGTTGACAGGAACAGAGTAAGGAGTTGTTATTGTTGTTTTTAACCAAGACTACATACTAACCAGGAGACTGGAAATCAGTTTAACTAAGAGAGCCTCTGCAACACTGGTTTTTATAAAAATTCAAGAAGCTGCCTTTATATGGGTGCACTATTGATGAACAACTGCTCTTTGAAACTATACCTTCCCTTGCAGAAAGCTGTCACCTTCTACTGAACCATACTCAAATATATAAGGCAAAAGAGTGGAATGGGTTTTAGTCCCACTCCAAAGTAGAGTCAAGACAGTATGCCTTAGGTACTTTCAATCTCTCCTTCTACTGTTACCTTATGCTTTGGTAGCTCTCCTCTGTCCTTTTATACCAAGAATTAAATGGAGCTATATGCTATCTGTTGCATCCTACTAAATCCAAGTTTAATGGGAGAATTCTCATGATCCTAATTCATATTAATATGCAAATGAGTGAAAAAAGCTTTTATTTTTCCAGATATAGTTGCATTCTAATAAGACTATTGAATAATTCAAAAGACTGAAACTATAGGGTATACTTGAAGCATTGCCCATAGGCTTACAAGACATTGTTTTGGGAAAGACAGACCTTTATGATTCCCCCCAAATCACACCCCATAAATGGCCACCTATTTTGACTAAAACATGTCCCACCCTAGACAACAATATATAATACATAAGGAAATAGTCTCCAAAAGTACAATTAGCAATAAAACTCATTTATTGATAGAAAAGCAAAACAAATATTCCATGAAATCTGATCTCTATTTTATTCTGCCTGCTTGACATGCTCTAACTTAAAGATTCCCCTTTCTATTTAACTATAAAACCAGTCCAATAGGATCAGAAACATCAGATTAAATGAAAACTTGCCCTGATCTAGAAGAGTAACCTTGATACATGATAATTACCATTTCAGAATTCACTATGTCTCATTTTTGGCTTAGCTTTTCCTTCTGGCATCATTACTCAGGTTGGTTTTATTACATTTATATGGAATAGTCCCAAAGTCTCTAGACTGTGTATCCTCAGAGTAACCAGATTGGAAAAGAACTCAAATGGGAATTTTATTTAATTCATTTAGCCTTTCCAATGTACATGGAATTGTTCTGATGTGAGCTGGAACTTTCATTAATATAGAATATGGATCATAATTTCTATGATGAACAGGAAATTACCCCAGAAGAATTACTTCATTTTAGTTCACACTGGAATTACATATTTACTTGTGGAAATCTGCTCAGACTAACAAAAATTCTGCTTCTTATTCCATCTGGCAGTCCAGGTTCAAAGAGTTGTAGAACATTGACAAAGGAAATGACTTTAAAACTTATATTAACCTACATAGTGCAAAGTGTACCAAGGGCTTAGTAATTAATTGATTTGATATAACCAATCTGAATAATTTAGACCCCAGAAGAGGCCTGATTTATTGAGTATGAGCATCATATTTATTAAACAATGAAAATAATGAGCTTTCTCCCTCTACCTCCATCTTTCCCTTTCCCTCCCCCTCTTCTCTCTCTCTCTCTCTCTCTCTCTCTCTCTCTCTCTCTCTCTCTCT
>JAJPUD010028289.1:0-14813 GCA_023553655.1 Myrmecobius fasciatus
TTTCTGTCTCTGTCTCTTTGTTTCTCTGTCTTTCTGATTCTGTCTCTCTCTGTCTCTTTGTTTCTCTTTGTCTCTCTGTCTCTCTCTGTCTCCATCTCTGTGTCTCTCCCTTCTCTCACTGGAGGCCCCCATGCAGAGACCAGCGGTCCCTTTTTGAAGTTTCGGAGTCAGTGCCTCTGAGGTCGGGGTGGGGGAGACTAGGGGGGCATTGGGCTTCCCTCCCCCCCCCTCCCCAGTGCCCCTGGCAGCAGGGCTCTGCCGGCTCCGGTCCGGCTCTCCGATTTCTCCCGGGTGTTCTGCCCTGTGGGGACCTGGGACAGTGCCGCCCGCCGCTGGTCCTTCCCCCTGCTTGCATCATCTGCGGCTGGGAGGAGCCCCGGGCCCAGATCCCTGGGGCACCCCACTGCAGACCTTCCATCCCTGACCGCCGCTCTCCCTCCCCCAGGACCAAGAAGCCCACCAGGCCTCGGGCCTCTGCCCCGGCCACACCCAGGGAAGCCCCCGGGGGGCGCGGGCAGGGAGAGCAGGCCCAAGCTGAGCATCTTTGAGGAGGAGGCGGGCGAAGAGGAGGAGCTCTTTAGCCCCCGGCGGTCGCCCCCGAGCCGAGCCGGTGAGTGGCAGCTGCCTGGGTGCCCTGGGTGTTCCTGGTGGGGCTGGGAAGAACTCTCCCCTGGTCATTTGGGCCTGCAGCCAGAAAGCTCTGTGTTCAAAACCTGCCCCAGACACGTAGTGGCTGTGGGACTCTGGGCACGTCACTTACCCCGCCTGCCTCAGTTTCTTTCTCTGCAAAATGGGAGAAGTCAGAGCAGCGTCCAGCTGCCAGTGCACGAAGGGCCGGGGAGAGAATCTCCCCCAAGTGCTCTGTGCCTGGAAGTGCCGGGCCCTGGGCTCATTCAGACATTGCCGCCTCCTCCTGGAAGCCCGCCCCGAATCAGCCCCGGGCTCACGCCTTGCTGGCTCACTCAGCCGTGGGGTCTCCTCCGGGGTTCGAGGTGTGCGTTTGTGTCCCCAACAAGGGCTCCAGGGGGCAGGGGCTGCTCTCCCCACCCCCACCCCGTTCTTATTGTCCACAGTCCAGAGTGTGGACAAGGGGCGGGGGTCCGTGAGCCCCCTCAGATCCCGCACAGGCCGAGCTGGGGTCCCTCCCTCCCTCCCACGCCCGGGCCCACCCAGTCTTTGTCCCCCTTCTTCCCCTCTGGTCACCCTGGCCCTGACACAGGGCTCAGCCAGAGCAAGCCCGGGGCCGGCCCTGGGGCCCAGATACCAGCACGTGGGGGTCCGGGCGGTCTGAGGGGTGGTGAGCATTTATTAGGCGCCTCTGCCGCGGGACTCGGGCCTTCCTGACTCCAGGCCCGAGTCCCGCGGAGGAGCCCAGAGGCCAGGGCTAAGGGGGGAGGGGGGGGGGCGTTGGCCCGGGGCAGTTTGTTTGGATCCCGATCCCTCCCGTGGGTTTGCCGCTGGATTCCTCGAACGCTCTTCACTAGCACCCGCCCCCCCTGCTCCGCCCCCTCCTCTCCCCCCCATCCCCCCACCGAAATAAAAGCCTCCTTGCTGACAAGTGCTTGAAGCCTTACAAAGGTATCCGTGCTCTCCCGACAGCCAGCAGGGGGCGCTCTGAGCAGCTCCGCCCTTCTGGGGGGGAGGGGGCTCCATGGCTCCTGGGGGCTCCTCCTGGGCCCCTCCTTCCTCTCGGGACCCCCAGGGTTCCTGCGCCTGCCAATGACGGCGAGCCCATTGCCCCGCACACCATAGGTGCCTAATAACTGCTGACTGCCTCCCCTGGCAGGTCTCAAGCTGTTTGAAGACCCTGACCTAGGAGGGAAGGTTTCCCTGGGAGACTCCTTGCTTTTGCCAGCTGCCTGTGAGCGCCGCCAGGGGCACCCCGGAGTGGGCGACGACCTGTTCGGGTAGGTATTGGGGGGCCCAGAGCTGGAAGGAAGTTTGGGGCCATTGAGCCCCCCCCCCAATTTGGCCCAACACTTAGCCAGAGGCCCCTCCCCTGGAGGTGTCAGGCAGGATTTGCACCCGGGGCTTCCCCCTATCCTGCCCATCCCCAACAACAAGCCCCCCCTCCCCCCCCCTCTGCTCAGCTCTGACCCCCACCCCTATGGCTGCCCTAGTCAGACCCGTGGCTGGTGTAGCTCCAGAGGGGGGGCGGGGAGGGAGAGCTTGGCCCTTCATCTTGTTACCCAGCATGCCCTCCCCATCGAGGCCCGTCCCCCCCTCGTGGGAATGGCACTCACCGGGAGCCCCGCTTTAGTGCAGGAGAATGTAACCCACGGGAGGGCAGCACCCCCCTTTGTCTGTCAGCAGCGCCTGGCACATGAGAGATTGGTGGGCACCAGTCAACGAGGTGCCCCCTGCCCTGCCCCTCCCGGGGAGACCCCTCAGGACCACTGGGGGCCCGCTCGAGTGAGCCTGGAGCCGCCCGGCCTCAGGCTGGGTGAGGAGGAAGCAGGTCCAGGACTGGGCCTCTGGGAGGGGCAGTGACCAGTGGGCACTGCCGTGGGACGGGCACTGCCACGGGATGGGCACTGCCGGTGCCAGGGCCGCTCACCGGCTCTCTCTGCTTTGCTCCTCAGAATTGAAGATGACTTGGACAAGATCTTGAGTTTGGGGTCACAGGCCGGACCCCAGGCCCCACCCAGGGCCAAGCCTCGGGTGCCCCCCAAACCAGCAATCCCCAAGAAGCCCATGGTTGTGCCCCCGAAGGATGGCACCCCAGAGGCGGGAGCAGCCCCCCGGGAGGGCCAGCCCCAGGTGCAGGTGCAAGCTCTAAGCGAGTTGGACATCTTGCAGTACATCCAGGACCAGAATTCTGCCCACGCTGCCGCCCCCAGCCTCTTCTGATGGGCCCGGACCCCCCCACATCGGGAGTCGGCCTGCCCTGCGGTCATAGCGGGGAACCTGCCTTCGGCCCCCCCGAGTCGGCCTGCCCTTGGAATGGGGGGAACCTGCCCTCAGTCCCCCCGCAGTCGGCCTGCCCTGTGGCCACAGAAAGGACCTGCCCTCGGCCTGGGAGTCGGTCTGACCTCGGCCCCCCCAGAATCAGTCTGCCATTGGCATGGCGGGAACCTGACCTCGCCCCCCCACCCCAAGTCGGTCAGCCTGCCCTTGACCCCCTGAGTCAGTCTGCCCTCAGCCCAGGAGTTGGTCTGACCTTGGCCACAGAAGGGACCTGCCCTCTGACCTCGGCCCCCCAGAATCAGCCTACCTTTGGCATAGGGGGGAACCGGGGCTCGGCCCGCTGTCAGCCCACCCTTGGGCCTAGAAGGGGACCTGCCCTCGGCCCTCAGAGGGAGCCTGCTTTGAGTGTGTGCCAGAGTCTCCTGTGACGGGTTTGGGGCTGAGGGGGTCAGGGGAGACCCTGGCGAGTCCCCCAAAGGATCCCCACTGTGGGGCCTTCTCCAGCTCCCTGACTTTCTGTGCCTCAGTTTCTTTATGCACAAAGGGGGGAGGGGTGGCTTTAGCTGCTTCCTGGGAATTTTGTGAAGTGCCTTGGGGGGGCTGGCTGTTTTGGGGGTCCCTCATCCTCCATGTCTCCTGTGTCGCTGCAGGTGCTAAAATAAACAAAGACTGAATGGGTGCTGGGGTCCTTCTGAGGGGTGATGTGCCCCGAGAGGGAGGGCAGTGGGCAGTGGGGGTGGGAGACCCCATTTTCATGGAGCTTAAAGAGTGCCATGACGGGGGGGGGGGGCGATGCCGGGACATGCAAGTGAATTGGGTTGGAGGGCTGGGCAAGGTTGCCTGCCTCAGTTTCCCCTCAGTGGCCAGATAGAGATCTGAATGGGGGAGGGGAGATCTCAGCCTTTTTCAGCTCAGGTCTTGGGCAGGTCTCATTTTGATGGAGGCAACACCCATTCAGTGATTTAGGCAACTGGAAACGGGGGCCAGAAGGGCCCCCAGAGGCCATGTTTCCTAGAATGGGGGCTGAGAGTGACGGGGACCAAACTGCACAGGAGAAAGATGGGCCCCAGCTGGGTGTGTGTCTCCAAGGAGGGGGGTCTGGGGGAGGTGGGAGCTGGGCCCAGGGGTGGTCCCAGAGGCTGAACAAAGAGGGGACGGGCAAAGTGGGGGCTGGAGGCCAGACTCCCTCTGGAGTTTGCCCCATGTGTCCTGGGTCCCTGCTCAGCTCCCCACGCATGGGACCTTTCTGACACCACGACCTCCACTGCTGATCTGGGTGGCCCCGAATGGGTCTTGCTGGGCGTCAGGGTGGGCTGCTGGCGAGCTCTCCAGTGAGGGGAGCCCCATTAAACATCACCGACCTTGCAGATGGGGAGCCCGGGGGAGCCCTGGAACATGGAAGGGCCGCCCAGACCCAGACCCTGAGAGGCCATCACTGCCTGACCCCCCATGGGGGCTCCCCGTGGTGACGCACCCCTCCCTGCCCCCTTCCCAGTGCCCCCGCTGGCATCATGGCTGGCCCAGGGGGCAACGAGGGCAGCAGTGAGATCTCGGCCTGTTCCCCCAGTTAGTGAGACCGCGGAGGCTCCCCTTCCTCACTGAGGGGTCGTAGGGACGGCACACTCTGTGACCATCGGCCCCTCCCGAGGCCCCCGGGGGGTCACAGCCTCCCTCTGCACCATCCTGAAAGCGGGGACGGCTCGGGTTCCGCCAAGTGGCTGCAAAGTCCCGGAGGATCCAAGCCAAGGTCCAAGTGACAGGACCAGAATGATGGTGGCCGGACTCTGGGCCCCCCCCAGGACAGCCTTCCCTGCCCCCCAGCCTCCAAGGGCCCCCGGGGGGGGGTTGTGCAGCTGGCTGAGGGAAGGGCTTCTCTGGGGGACCCCCCCTCTTCAAGGGAAGCTGAAAAGGGAGTGACCAGAAGTGTGTCCTCCTACAGGATGGGTGCCTTGGGACGGCCCACCCTGGGCCTCAGTTTCCCTCTCTGTCAGACCGCTTTGGGCAGGGATGAGAGGGTCTCTGGAGATACAGATCAGGGCACGAGGTAATGGGCAGAGATTCGCTCGGAGCCCCCACCCTCGGATGCGGAGTCCGAGACCAGCCCTGGGCTGGATGTGGGCCAGGGGACCCGGGCTACATTCGGACACATTCATGTCCCGACCCAGCTCGCGGCCGAGGGCGTAGGACCAAAGTCTTCCTCTCTGGACCTATCTGGGCAGTGGGCCTCGAGGTTCCTGCCGGGGGCTGGGGCGTCACCTGAGGCAGAGGCTCCCCCGGAGGCCGGGAGGGGCCCCTGAGAGGCTGGGGCTCCCTGAGCGCAGGCAGATCCGGGCCGGAGCAGACTCAGGTCAGAGGTCCTGGGTGCAGACCTGGATGGCCCCGAGCCTCTGGCCCTACGTGCCAGGTCCTTCTGAGAGCTGCCCCCCTCCCCCCCGACACGTTCTCAGAGGGAGCAGTGACCCTGTTCCTGTTAACTCTCTCTCCGCATTCACGGAACGCCCGCGGCCCCACGTCCACCACGTCCGCCTCCCGCAGCTGCCGATGGCCCTGCCCCTTGGGGACCCCCGGCCGCCTCCTCCAGACTTCCTCCTCTGTCTAAAAATACAACGGGGACGTCCCCCCGGCGTCCCTGCTCATCCCAGAGACAGTGAGGGCGGGCAGGCTGCCCAGGGAGGGGCCCCGCGGGACACGGCTTCACCTGGGCCTCAGTTTCCCCATCTGTTAAAGGGGATGTTGATAATGTTGTCACTGCTGCTGGCTGGTCAGAGCCAGGACGGTCGGAAGAGGAGTTTCTGGGCAGGAGCAACTGGCGGCTCAGGGAGGAGAGAGTCAGCAGGGGGAGGCGTGAGCCCCGAATCCGGCCTGGCTGTTCCCAAGTGCCGGAGAAAGGGGTCTGGGAGTCTGGGACCTGCGGGGCAACCAGCAGGGCTGCAGCCCGGGAGGGGTCACAGTGGCAGGGCCGCAGCCCGGGAGGGCTGAGCCTGTTCCTTCAGTGACCCCGACAGGGGGACGTGGGGGGGACGGCCCCTCCCCCTCCCATCTTTAATGTCGGACACCAGGAGCACCCAAACGTCCCCTCAGGGGGCCCTGGAGAAGACCGGGGCTCTCCGACCCACCCTGGCCCTCCCGCAGGGACGCGGCACACAAGCAAACACACGTATACAAAGAAAGCTCTGGCAGCAGAAGGCAGACGCCCAATGAGGAGGGGCTGGGGCGCTGGAGACCGCGGGCCGGCCCGCTGGCGGGAGACCTTGGGTCAGTCCACTGGAGGGAGACTGCGGGCCAGTCCGCTGGCCACCTCGGGCCGGCAAGTCCGCACGGAGTCATTAACTTTGGCTCTGGGCCCAGCCCAGGCGGTGCAGGGGGTCCCTGGTCCTAATTCACTAACCACTCCTCCAGGACTGGTCCTGGATCTCCCCCAGGAGGCCAGAGGAGGCGCGGCGGGCACCCTCCCCTGTGCCTCTGGCACCCTGGACGGCCCCCGCGCCCAGGGACCGGCTCACCAGGGCACTCTTGCCGGACGCTTTGAGGTTAGCAAAGGGGCCGTTAACCCCCTCCCTGCCCCCACACACCTGATTAGTCCCATTTGACAGAGAAGGAACCGGGCTCAGAGAAGGGACAACTTGCCCAGGTCCCACCACAGAAAGTGGCAGAAGCAGGGCCCTCTCCATGGGACGGGAGAAACTGGCCCGTGGGGGGAGCTCTTGGCCCATCGGGGCAGGGGATGGTGCCACGGGCCGGAATCCAGGAGCGGGCAGGGACCCTCCAGATGCCCAGAGAGGTGGAGCCACGTCACACAGCCGGGGGGACAGAGCTAGAGCGTTCAGGCCCCAGTCTGTGCCAACCTCCCTCCAAAGTGCCCCCTTGCCGGGTACTTGCCAGTTAGGTGGCCAGGGCTCTCCCAAGGGCAGCCAGGGCTGGTCTGGGAGTCGGGGCAGCCGCGTTCAAGGTCACCCTCTGAGCAGCTTGGGGGGAAATTTGCCAGCTCGGGCAACAAGAGGGCATGGCTCCCTAATGCCCCCATCATCTCCAGGGAGACACAGGCGGGAGATCTTCAGAACGAGGCTGCCCCACCCAGCCCTACCCCGGGCGTCATTGTTCTCTCCATTTTACAGATTGGGACCCGGAGACCCAGAGTCACGGAGCTCCTGCACTGGAGGCAGGATTCAGACTCAGAGCGCTCGGTGCTCTCTGCTGCCCGAGCTGGATGGACTGTTGCCTTATCTGTGTATTAATAATAATAATGATAAAAGGAGCATACATATGGCGCCTACTATGTGCTAAGCATCTGACAATTACTATGTCGCTTCGTCCTCACAATAGCCCTGGGAGGGAGGTGCTCTTATTAACCCCATTTTACAGATAGGGAAATTGAGGCAGACTTGCCCAGGATCACACAGCTAGTAGAGTTTGCACTCAGATCTCCTTGATGCTTCTCAGCAGCCGGCACAGAGCTTGAAGCCCCGTCTACACCTCCCTAGGGTTCTTGGGAAGAAAGCACTTCCCAAAGCTGAGAATCCCGCAGAGATTCAGGAAGCCAGGGAGGCCCAGCTGGAGGGGGGCTGGGCCGGGGGCCACAAGCTGGCTGGGTCATCTTCCCCCCTCCCCTTTGGTGCGTTCTGCCAGCTCCGGCTCTGGGAACTCGGCGTCCCTGGTGCTGGAGGCCAAGGCCAGGCTGAGCTCTGGAGGAAGGGGAGAGTCCCGGGCCTTGTGGATGTGGGGTCTAAGACTTTTGTATGAGTGTGGGGCCTGGGCACACTCACACACACACACTCACACACACACACACACAGAGACACACACAGACACACACACACACACACACAGACACACACACAAACACACACACACACACAGACACACACTCACACACACACACTCACACACACACAGAGACACACACAGACACACACTCACACACACACACAGACACACACAGACACACACACTACTCTTACAGAACATTAGCCCAGGACCTTGAGACCCTTCATGCTTCTCTCTTTTCCCACAACCCCCCTCTCTGAGTCAGGCCATTCCCCCCGACACAGGGGCCATCGAGGGGGGAAGGTTTTGTGCCTTCAGCCTCTCTCTCCTCCAACTGCTGCAGCCCCTGATTGCCACATTTAATCAATCATTAAGTTGCTCTTTACTTATTGACTCCTGATTGATTTTTCCTCTGAGTCAGTGGCTGAGATCAAAGGGTGGGTCAGGCTCTCAAGGCAAACACGTGGCCTCCTGACAAGCGGGTGACTTTTCCAGGAAGCCCTGATGGAACGAGGACAGCCCACCTGGCAGGGCTGGGTCAGAACCCATTGCTCATTCATTAATTCAGTCATTCATTTAGTCATCGATCAATCTGATCAATTATTCATTCAAACCAATTTCCGAACGATCGGATGTTCTGTCTCCATTTGTGTCCCAAACTACTGGACCATCGGTCCATCCCGTGGTATCATCAGCTCTCCCTGGGAGCCGGTCTTTGAATCACAAGGCCCATCTGTGGTCCGTAATTCTTGGAACGTGACCCACCCAGAGTCTATTTCAATGAAAAACGTCTGGAAAATCTCCCCACTCCGGCTGCAAAGGAACAGAAGGACATCTCCTCCCAGCCCCGAGCACTGAGCAAACCACCTACGAAGCTAATTTTAAGATTTAAGAGTTAAAGGGGGGCAGCCGACAGGGAAGCGAGCCGCAGGTATGAAGAATAGGGTAGGGAGGCAATAAATGTAGTCAACGCAAGACCGGGGGATAAGACAGAACTCCAAATTGGGGAAGGGACTTGTCCAAGGTCACCCATGGAGTAAATGGAAGAACTGGGAAGTTCACTAGGGAAAGTAAGAGATGAATATATTCATCCAAGCCAGCATCCATCCATCCATCCATCTATCCAAGGGACTTGTTCACTCAATGGACAAGCATTTATTAAGCTTTCACTGTGTTTAGCAAACTTGGGCTGAGCCCTAGGACAGCTCCAAAATCTGGATCCCGTCTTTAGAGAGCTCACCGTTTAGTTGGGGTAGCAGGACAGAGAAATACACTAAAACCATAAGAAATGCAAGGAGGAACATGGGAGAGGGAGCGATGAACTCCAGGTGAGGGCTTCCTGGAGGGAGGAGCTTTTTAAAAAATTATTTAAATTAATTAATTCCCTTTTAGAATTGTTATTTATTTTAAAAAATTAAGCATTTTGAGTTCCTGATGCCGAGTGAAATGAGCAGAACCAGGAGATCATTGTACGCGGCAACAACAAGATTATGCAATGATCAGTTCTGATGGATGGGGATCTCATCAACAATGATATGATTCAGTCCAGTTCCAATGGTCTTGTGATGGAGAGAGCCATCTGCACCCAGAGAGAGGCTGTGGGAACAGAGTGTGGTTCACAACACAACATGTTCACTCTTTTTGTTGTTGTTTGTTTGCATTTTATTTTCTTTCTCGGTTTTTTTTCCTTTTTGATCTGATTTTTCTTGTGCAGCAAGAGAATTGTATAAACATGTGTGCATATATTGGGTTCGACATATTTTTACCATGTTTAACATATATTGGATTACTTGCCGTCTGGGGGGGGAAAGGGGGAGGAATTGGATCACAAAGTTTTGCAAGGGTCAATGTTGAAAAAAATATCCATGCAAATGCTTTGAAAAATAAAAAGTTTTAATGAAAAAACCCCAATATTTTGAGTTTCCAATCCCTTCCCTCTCTCCAATTCCTCTTCCACCCACTGAGAAGGCAATCCATCATACATGTGAAATCATACAAAATCAAATGTCCATATCAGCCACATCGCCAAAAAGAAGAAATAACAGAAAATAAGAAAATCGAATTTTACCTTACCTTCAGAATCCACCAGTTCTTTCTGAAGGTGAGTAGTATTTTTTGTCGCGAGTCCCCTGTCTCCGATCACTGTCTTTGTGCCATGACTGTTCACAACGTTCTTGCTCTTCTCGTTTCAATTTGCATCAGTTCAGAGAAATCTTCCCAGGTTTTTCGATAACCTTCCTAACTGTGGGATTTAAGCTGTCTGCCTCAGTTTCTCCATCCGTAAAATGGGGGAAATGTCCAGAGGAGGCAATGGGGGGAGGGTTTGGAGCCCCCTCAAATGCAGCTCAACTCTATGTGCCAGATTGAGGGCTCAGCCTGGAGAAGACTGAGGGGACTGATGAGATCATGGTCTCACTGGACTGGTCCCACTAGAGAGGGCTCAGCCTTGTTCTGCACCCCACTCCCTACCTCCAGGGCAGGGGTCTAAAGGAGAGGGAGCTGGATGTCAGGAAAAACTCCCTCACTAGGGAAGCTGTCCCAGCTGGGAACAGGCCACCTCCTGAAGGGGTGGGCTCCCCTGCCCTCGAGTGACCACTTGTGGTGGGTGTCAGAGCTGGGATGCGGGACGGTCCCCTCTGAGGCCCCGGCAGCTCCTTAAGGCTGCGATTCTCTCGAAGGACCATCCGTCTCTGGTGCCTGCCAATGGTTTCAGCTCGGTCCAACTGAGTCAGGGCTTATTGTGGCTGGGGTCGGGGAGGGGGGACAGCATAGGCCCCAGTTGGTAAATATGAAGTCATTTGAAGGAAGGGGGGGAAGAGTCACAGAACAGAATTCTCATTCCTTCCTCTCTTGCCTTCTCTCTCCCCCTTCTCCAGGGCCCCTTCCCCCCTTTCCCAGGGGCCTCTCCTTCCTCAGTTTAGTGAAATGCTGCTGGTGGACTCTCCCCCAGCCCGTGACCTTGGGCAGGGACTTGCTTAGCTTGATGTCCCCGGCCCAATTTAAAGTAGACGTGTGGGGGGGGGGTCCCTGCTTCCTTCCTGGAGGGTCCTCCCTGGGCACAAGCAGCCAGCCAGCAGCCTTAGCACTCCCCAGGAGCCTGTGCCATATGCCAGGCAGTGCTCAGGATGTTGCCAAGCAAGGGAAGAACCAGAGCGTGTGCCCTCCCTTTTCTCTAGCTCTGATCTCAAGGCTTTGCACACAGTAGGTGCTTGTGGCACTTTGGGGGGGAGGGTTCTCTGCAGAAGGAGCATTTCTGTGAGCCAGGCAGCTGACCTGGGGGCTCAGGTCGGTGGTGAGATGGAGAACATTTACCTCCCACTGGCTCCCAAGGGCCGGCCCCTCCCAAAGCTTCCCCTGCTCTCCTTCCTTCCTCCCCATCCAAGGCACGTCCACCCTTTGACCCTCGGGAGATGGCCTGGCCCCATTTCTTCCTTCTGGTCTTGCCAAAGATGGACTGACTCTCGTGGCCCAGGCTCGAGGAGGCTGCTGGGAGTCTGCCCCTGGCCCAGCCCCTTCCAATGAGTTCAACTGATAGTCAAGAAGTCGGGGACCCCAGAGGGGAGGGGTCCGGCCTCTCCATCCGTAGCCTGGGTCTCCTTGACGTCAGTGTGGAATCCTGGTGCCCAGGAGGGGGGAGGGGACCTTGGCAGAAAGTGGTTAATGAGTTGTTCTGCCAAAGGAGCCCGCTCCACAAAGGGCATGCTGGGTACAGAGCTAGGCAGATGGGAAAACTGAGGCCCAGGGGGCAGAGCCAGCTTGTGCTCTCTCCCCCGCACCAGGCTGTCATTATACAGATGGGGAAACTGAGGCTTGCAGTGTAGCCCACGGTGCCTCAGTGCCTCCCCCTCGCACACTGGTCCTTCCCTGACCCATGACTTCTCCTGGCTGGCTCCGGTGGGCTGAGCCCCCCTGAGTGTGCACCAGAACAAGGCCCCCTTGTTCCCAGCTGGGAGCCTGCGCCTCAGCCTGATGTCATGTCTCAGCTGCCGCTGGCAGACAGCGCTCTCCATTGTCCCACGCTGCCAGGGAGGCAGGGCCCCGTGGCACCAGCCCTTGGCAGCCTGGGGGGTCTCCAGAGCGCAAGAGGGGGTGAGGAAGGAGGGGGGATTCAGGAAGCAGGGCCTAGGGGGGCCCTTTGGGGCTGAAGCATCGTGGAGACCTTGACGTCTTCCTCCTTCAGGGGAAACTGAGGCACAGAGGCCAGAGAGGCTCCTCGCCTGAGGCGGGGGCTTGGGTTCCAGGCCCCGGGGAGAAGGAAAAGCTCCGCGCGATTCCCCACGGCAAAGCCGGAACCGCCGCGGCCCCTCTGGCCCCAGAAAGTGGGAGCCCTTACCGGCCTGCCCTCCCCTGGCCCAGGCCCCGCGTGGGACCCCCTCTCCACCTTCCGTCCCCACCCCCACCGCCCCCAGCGGAGCAGGACGGGAAGCCACTGTTCCCCGCCGGTCTTGGGGAGGTCCTGAGGGGTCCGGAGGGCCCGCCCCGCCCCCTCTCCCCGGCCAGAGCCCCTCCCTGGCCCCCCTAGGCGAGGAACTTCAGTCACAGCTTCCGGCTGGGGCAGCTGGAGCCAGGCCCTTCCCCGGGCCTCAGTTTCCTTGTCCGGAAAATGGGAGCGCCTGGGACTTCTCCACGCTGGAGATCCCGGCCCGTCCGCGGAGCGGTTCTCGGCCTGGGGGGATTTCCAGGCCTGAACACAAGGGACGGGGAAGAGGAAAAAACAGCTGGAAGCCTCGTGGGGGTGGGGAGGGGGGAGGGGAGGGGGCGTGGCCAGGGAGCCGGGCGGGGCGAGGATGGCCACGTGCCTCTGGGCTCCTAGCCAACAACCTTCTCCAGGTGGAGAACAGGTATGAGTGCAGTGGCCTCCCTTGGAGGCAGGAAGGAGCCTAGGCCTCTGGGAGGCCCCGCGAGAGGCTGGCCGGGCGGCCGGGGAGGGAGCCCCCAGGGAGGGAGCCGGCACTGTCCCCGGTGGCTCCGTCCTGGGGCGGCGGGCGTCATTAACCCCTCCCCCGCCTTCCCCCCCCCCCCTCCTGTCTCCACCTGCACTGGCTTTCTACCTCAGCCCGGCCACGAGTGTCCTATTTGGTCCATCAGTCAGTCAGCCAATCAGCAATTATTAAGCACCGACTGTGTGCCAGGCACACAATCCCTGCCTCAGAGAGGCTCCCCACCTGGGGGGGGGGAGACGAGCCACAGAAAGAAGCTGGGGGGGGAACCTCTCTTGCTCTGACCTTCCCCTCTCCAGAATTAGGGGGTTTGGATCACGGGGCTCCAAGGCTTGTACAGCCCCGGAGAAAAATGCTCCCCCACGGCCGCCCTTCCCTACCCCAGCTCAGCATGTGGGTGAGCACAGTGCAGGGTGTGCGATTGTGTGTGTGAACACCATGTGCGTGGCTCCTGTGTTTGTGTTTGGCTGTGTGTGTGTGTGTATGTGTGTAATTGTGTGTCGGGCTCGTGTGTGTGTGTCTGTGTCTGGGGAGGGTCTTGGGGACGAGGGCTTTGGGCAGTGAGGAGGGCTGGGAAGGAGGGATGGGAAGGGGAGATGCCCCGGGGAGACCCTGGCTCTGCCGCCCGTCCCTGCCCACAGGCCCCTGCACCTCCCTGGCGCCCGCCTCTTGGGGATGGGCTGGGGGGCTGGGGGAGAGCCTGGCCCGGTTCTGTTGATACTTTTTGCTTAAGTGCCTTGGCTGCTGTTGCGGGGGGGTTGGGGTGGCGCCCGGCCCGGGGAGGCCTACGGCACCCATGAGCACCGAGGCTGGGCCCCGCTCCTTCGTGCTCCAAGATGGGCGCCACGGCTGCCCCATTGCCAGATGCCAGCCTGGAAGCTTTGGGGGCCAGCGGCTGGGCCCTGAGCCCAGGGACACACACCCTGCTGGGGGTGGGCTTCCCTGGACGTGGGCTCTGTCCCAGGTGGCCTTCCCTGGGCGTGGGCTCTGTCCCAGGTGGCCTTCCCTGGGCGTGGGCTCCCTCCCAGGTGGCCTTTTGCAGGGGTGGCTCCCCCCAGGTGGCCTTCCGCAGGCTCCCGGGCCCCACTGAGGAAGCTGGGGGTTTGTTGGGAGCAGAGACTAAAACAGAAAGTGAGGTCAGCAGGTGGGGAAGGCCCTGGGGGGGGGGGACTGCTGGGGAGGACGTGCTCCCCAGGTCCAGAATTCCCCAGATGACTCATGGGAGAAGGTCCAGCTCGCAGATGGCGCCACAATTGGGCCTGATCTCACCAGGGAGGGGGAATCCTCAGGACACAGCCGCCCTTGGAGGCTGGGGGACCCTGGGTGTCTGGAGGCCAGGCTGCGCCCCCAACAGCGGGAGCCCCCCCCATCCTTGGGGTCTTGGGGCCCCCTGGACTGGATGGAAAAGGCCCCATCCCCCCACCCCCATGGGGCAGCTTCTTCCTTTGGGTGGAAGCAGGTTTCTGTGTTCCCGGGGAGGCGGTGGGGAGGCGGGGAGACCTGGGTCCTGGTCAGTGGCCCCGTCGGCCCCTTCCTCCCATTTCACAGACAGTCGCACAATCCACAAGGGGCAGAACCAGGGGCTTATGGGATTAGTCCCTTACCTAGTCCAGACCCTTCATTTGAGGGAGGTCATGTAGGGTCACTCCGGGCGCCAGTACAGAGGAGAAGGCAGGGGGACGGGGGACAGCTGGGGGAGGTGCCGAGGAGCCGGGAGATGTAAGGGGGAGGGGGCTTCAGGGAGACAGAAAGGGGGCCTGGTGGGGCGGCAGAGAGAGAAGCCCCTCCCCCTGAAGACCATGGTGATCCCCAGAGGTCCAGTTCACCCGGCTGATAGAACTTGGCGGTCTCCCTGGTGGGGGCCGCTCTCAGCAGAGAAGGGAGGGCAGTACTCTGGGGGGGGGTCTGCCAGGCTGTGAGTGACAATGGGCAGGGAGGGGACACGGCCCACCGAGGCGGGATCTATGGAGGCCAGACTCCTCCCACGCCTCCTTCCACAAATAGGGGACCATGGGGATACCGAGGCCCAGAGAGGTCACAGGGAGGGCCAGACCGGGCCCCCTTCTCCAGATACAACCCTGAGCCCCGATGAAGGGAGGGGGGACTGCTGGACCCCGCCCATGGACGAGAAATAGAACTGCTGCCGGAACTTCTTGCCGGGCGGCCTCGGGTCTGCCTGAGACCCCGAAACCTGTGGTGACC
>JAJPUD010028292.1:0-14812 GCA_023553655.1 Myrmecobius fasciatus
TCATGGAAATGATAGAATGTTTTAAAGTACACAGGTGGGAATAAACTGAAGGTTTTTGTGAAGGAAAGAATGACATGATTGAGCTATACATTAAGAAGGCTAACTTGGAAACTATGTATGAGATGAAATGGAGGAGGAAGAGAATAGGACCAGATATAACAGTTAGGAGGACATTACAATAATCAGGAAGAGGAGAGGTTTTGAATTAGGGTTGTTGCAGTGGCAGAGTATAGTAGACAATAAATGCAAGTCTAATAAAATGGCCACAGTGGAGTTGGGGGAAAGATACCAGTGATGAATATAATTTCTCAACTCATATATAAATTAAATCTGTATTTGAGTTCCCACTATGCTTACATTTCTCAAGTACAAAATGCAATCAGATTGAATTAGCTCATAAATGAGTCAATATTTTGATATGGCTTCCAAGAAAACTAAAGAAATCTTGGGCTACATTAAGTATAGAATGTAGAACTCAAGAGGTGATAGCTCCAATAGAATGGAATGGAAAAGTATTTATTATATGCCAAACACAATATTAAGTCCTTTATAAAATTATATAATTTGCTCTTAACAACAACCCTGTGGGGTAAATTTCATTATTTTCTTCATTTTGCAGTTGAGGATTTTAAGGCAAACAGAGGTTAAGTGATTTACCCCAAATTTATACATCTAATAGGTGACTGACTATGGAATTGAGCTTGAATATTCCTGACAAACAGCTCAGTTTTTTAGCTGTACCATTTAGTTCTCAAAGTATATCTTGCCCAAGTCAGATACTTGGGTCCCAGATTTTATGAAGGTCATTGATAAGTTGGAGAGCATTTAAAGGAGAGTATGGAAAAGAGCATCAAAAATATGAGGAACACTTAAAGGAACTGTGGGTATTTAGTCTGAATAAGAAAAGATAGAAAACATGACTGCTGACTTCAAGTATTTAAAGAGCTATCTGGGGAAAGAATTAAACTTGTTCTTAGTGATTCCAGAATGCCTTTCTGTAACAAAAGTATAATTGTATTTGATGCAAGGAAAAACTAAACTGGAATGGGCTATCACAGAAAAGAATGGTTCTACCTTCATTAGAGATCTTCAAGTAAAAGCTGGATGACTACTTGTCAAGTATTTTGTTGGGGGGAATATGTGTTCAGGAATAGGTTATACTTGATGACCTCTTAGGAAGCTTCAGATTCTAAGATTCTATGATTCTATGTGAAGATCACATAGGCACTCATAAACTATAGAATTATGTGACTTTGTGAGGATACCAAAAAGATTGGTATTCAATATTGTGTTCAAAGAATTGCCAAAGAACAGAGAGTTGAAAAGAATCAAGATGAATCTAAAAGGGACAAAAAAAAATCTAAACTACTGTTCTGAAGATCCAGGCACTTCTTTACTCAGAAAGTAAAATTTTATTTTTACATTAATGATTTGTATTAGTTTTAATTTTGTGATGCTTTCTATAAGGTTGGATCAAAGCAAAAGAGAGTGATGACCAAGCCAAGATGGTGAGAATGAGGAAATAAAAGAGCTTCTTTCTTCTTACAACTTTTCCCACAGTGATGTGGGAAGAATGCCAGAAAGAGTGATTGGAAAAAAGGAGGTGAAAGTTATTTGCATTAAGTATAGAATATTAGTGCTGAGTACATCTCATCCCATGTTCTACTTCTCTGTAAAGGATTGGATCCAAAGAGAAAAAAAAGTATGATAGAGTAATGGGGATAAATACATGGAAATAAAAGTAGTTTGCACAATTATAATACTCAATATTAGAGTGGAACTATGGCTAATGGAAGAAAAAAATCTTTGCAGCAAGTTTCTCTGATAAAAGTATAATTTTCAAGATATCTCAGTAACATCCAAAAGAATATGAATAATTATAATACCATAAGTACAAAATGGTAAAAAATAATGAAGTCAATTCTTCAAGGGAAGAAATTTAAAGTATTTTTAACCATAAAACATTGTAGATTAAAGTAACTCTCAGGTTTCAGCTTACCCCCCATCAGATTGCTAAAGTTGAGAAACAAAAGATAAATACTAAATTTTAGAGGAACTTTGTGAAAACAGGCATGCTAATATAACTTTTGGCAAAGCTGTGAAGTTCAGTCATTCTAGAAAGCAATTTGGAACCACGCCCCAATGCTAAACTGTGCATACCCAGCAATACTACTACAAAGCCTGTACCCTAAGGAGATTAAAGAAGAAGGAAAAAGCCTTATATGAATAAAAATGTCATTTTGTGATGATAAAGGACGGAAAATGAATGGAAGGCCCATCAATTGGGATATGACTAAATAAATTATAGTGGATGAATGTGATGGAATAGGATTGTGCTGTAAAAAATTAAGAAAGAGACTTAACAGAAACCTAAGAAGTTGTGTCTAGGTTAAAGCAGAATAAAGTGAATAGAACCAATAAAATAATTTATTCTATAATATCCATACTTTTAAATGAAAATTTTTGAAAAACTTAAGAATTTTGATCAATTTAATGATCAAAGATGAATTCAGAGATTCATTAATGAAAAATGCCACCCACATTCCAAAAGAGAGGTGATGAACTAAAATTTAGATTATACTTCTTTGATATAAGCATTTTGAATTTATTCCTTTTTATTCTAAGTGGATTGGGAAGAAAAATAAATGTTTGACAATTGAAAGAAATAAAATTTAATCTAAAAACAAATCAAAGGTTCTCAATGATGAATTTCATGACTATGATTATTTATGACACTAATAATAAAATCTATTATTAATAATGTGCCACACAGTTTATAGGAATACATCATTTTGCTAATCCATTAAATGTAAAAATCTTTCTCATAAAATCATTTTCAACCTGTACCATACTATTTATTTTTACTACTTAGCTGAGAATCTTCTATTCAGGCAGATTGACCTTATCTCTCACTTGAGAAGTCGCTATGTATTAAATGCATACATTTAATATCAAGTCATGCAGCACATCTTGCAGGGTAGTCATCAAGACATTTTGAGTCTGTATTTTTTCAAAAAAATTATTAAATCAGACAGTGGAGAACTATTCCTAGTATTAGAAAGTGGTAAACCCATGGATTCAATTCAGACTTAAGAAACTTTGGTTCTAGGCCTACCTTTCCTAGTAGATAGAACTGTGACTTTAGAGAAATCACTTGGCCTGTAAAGACCCCAGTTTCCTCATGTAGAAAGTGATAGGTCCATAAAAAGAGATAACTTCTTTCTTTAACAATTGATTCATAAAATGCTTCAAACCACTTCCAATTGTTCACTGAAGAAAGCCATATACACCCAGAGAGAGGGATGTGAAATGTGTACCACAATGTAACATTTTCATGCTCTCGATGTTTGCTTGCATTGTGTTTCCTTTCTCTGATTTTTCTTTCTTGTAGATATGATCTTTCTTGCACAACAATTATAAGTGTGGAAATATGTATACATATATTTGATTTGTCAAGTATTTTAACATAATTAACATGTAATGGATTTCCTGTCATCTAGGGAAGGGGTGGGGACTAGGGGAGAAAAATTTGTAACGGAAAGCTTTGTAAGGGTCAATGTTGAAGAATTACTCATACATATGTTTTGCAAATAAAAAGTTTTAATAAAAAACAATTGATTCATAAATAAATGAATAATCAGTTTACTTGGTCATGTGAAGGTTGAGATATATTCTTGCAATTTCCAGATTCCTCTTCTGCAAAATAGCAACAAATTTCCCTTTCTTCTTTCCAAGGGGATTTGGATCAAGATTTGAAAGTTATTTTGATAAAAGGAACACGAGTATAGACTATGTATATATAAATACATGTAATATATGTATAAATATATTAGGCATATGTTATAGACCATATGTTTTTCATTTGAAAAAAAATTGATATTAAGGAATAAATTGTTCTGCTGGTTCTGTTCACTTTACTCTACTTTAGTCCAGGCAGATCTTCATAAGTTTCTCTTATTCCTTTCTTCATTTCTTATAGTATAATCATATTCATATGCATATTCCACAATTTATTTAGTCATGGCCCAATTTATGGATACCCCATTCATTTCCAGTTCTTCACCACTACAATATACATATATATGCATCTGTGCACAGGTGCATATATACATATTTGTGTAGGTGTTATTGATATTTGTCCATTTCATTGACATGCATCAGGAAGAGGGAACATCTATTTACTTTTAGTAAATTCACAGAGAATATTCCTATTTAAGATTTACATGAACCAAATGAACAATTGATCAGAGTATTGAGGCTATACTGCATGCATTTCATCACCAAACTATTTGGCTACAAAATTTTATTAATTAAAGCATAATACATTGCCAGTCATAAAATATCCCATTATGAGTCACTACCCTGATAAAGGGTCCTATTACAGAAAACAAAATAGAGGTCCAAATAGCTGATGTGGGTTGCTGCAGAGTTAAGTAGCTTAATAAACATGTTTGTCTTCTATACATATTTTATTCCAGTTTAAAATAAAGTAATTTTTCCTAAATGTAATGACTATCACTTCCTCCTTGTTGCCTGTCTCCGCACCATCCCCTACTTTTCTTCGGGAGTTTTCTCATTTGGAAGTAAGGATGTTAATCAATATTATGATACATGAATAGGTTTCCTTTGAAGAAACAGTAAATTGAACATCAAGATGTGGTAAACCACATTTAGGAGAATTAAAAAGCATTTGGGTTTGGCCTACTTACTGTTGTCAGTGTTTATTGTTTTTATGAACAAAAATAGAAATTCCTGAATAATCATGGAAGAATCCACTTACTCGATGCATGATAAAATCTTGTGCAGTGGTGAAGGGTAGGACCACACTGCATGGTCCTTGGAGCCTATATTCAGTGACAAAAATTCCAGTAGAGCAAAATTCAGAATAAGTTTTAGAACTTGAAACTTCAACCCACAAGGAAACAGAATGCCTAAGAGATTAACAATGTGTATCACATCACAGAATTAGTAAACAAAGAGATTGAACTTGAGTTCAAGTCATCTTTTTTCCCAATCCAGTGTTCTGTCTTTTGGAAATTCCAGTTGATTATTTTCTGCATAATACATTGTTCTGCTTCATGAACAAAAGAGCTTGATGTATATGTCCATTCTCTTCCAAAGGACTTCTGGATAGCCATGAGTTCTAGAGGACCACAAAAAGCCAGATATGAGATTAGAAAACTCTCATGTTAGGCCAAATCACAATTAATTGCCTCAGTTTCCAGACTGGAGGCAATCAGTTTTAGAATCTTGGCTTTCAGGGTCTAACTATAGAAAATGTGCTGCACTGAAATCGAATTGCTGATCCTACTTTGTACTTTGATTCAATCAATTCCCCACCTGTAGACATGACCCTTTATCAGGATAGTGAGTGAGCAATTGCAGGCTTGCTATTGCTACAGGGCTTGTGGCCCAAATATATACTGCTCCTTAACAGTGAAATCTTGTTTGCCAAGTGGATTACTTAGGCCTGACTGAAAGAATGGGTACAATATAGAAGTCAACTCAATACACAAAACATTAGTCATTTAATGGACTCATGTAAAACTTAATAGGATAGTAGTTTGGGCTTTTTATAGGGAAATAATTGTTGCTTCTCCTTGATGCATGAAAATAGAAAATTAATTGCAACTGCATATTTTACATGTTCCCCAAGCTGCAAGCACCTTTTTGAAAGAGTGGTTCAGATCAAGCTGATCTGATATTTGAAACCATGTTCAACTCCTGTTCTTTTCTATGCCTTTTCGAGAGGAATAAAGAAAGGGGCTGATCTGCCAGTCAGGAAGGCAGTCACTATAGTTAGAAAAATGATGATAGTTTTATACACACACACACACACACACACACAAAACACATATATAATTATATATATACATATATGTGTATAGCATTCTCATAAATTAATAATAATTTTTATATAAGCTGAAATCCTAGTCACAATTTTCTTTCTATCGTGATTTCTGTGAGTATATAATATCCCCAGAAAGAGGAGAAAAGAAACAACTAAAATTTTAAGGAAGTTATAAATTAAAAAAAATTCTCAAGAACATGAGATTTGTTTTGAGGGCTTCATAATTAATGAGCTTAGCTTTCTATTCAAGCCCCAAAGGATCTAATCATAAATTCATTCTTGGAACAGAGTGTAAAAACCTTCCCAATTCTCTATTTCATTTTTTAAATTCAGTTTAGATGATTGTTTTCTTTACGTGTTTCTATTCGACTTCCTAGAAATGAAAGGTTAAAACAACAACAATTTTCTCTCCACACTACTGATGTCTTGCAAATGTCCTTGGTCCTTAAGATGATATAACCTTGATAGTTGGTTATTTCTTTGATGACTACTCTGATAGCATTTTATTTAGCTACAAATAAAATTAAACAATACTCTTCCACATTGTGAATTCCACTTTATGTGTTTGGGTAGTTGGTTCAGTTATATTTTGTTTAGGGATATTTGCTATGTAAATGTGATCTAAGTGATTTTATTTACTTACTTTGGGACAGAATGACTTGCCAAATATGTTTTATTTTATTTTATTTTACAATTGGGCTCAAGCAAAGTAAGATTGTTTTCCCACTCTATACCAAACAAAGAGATATGGGATTTAAAGAAGTTTCATCCTTCAATTCAACTACTGCCAATTAACATATGCTGTTGTTCACATGTAAAAATGGTTTATATGCTTTAATATCTAAAATAATTAGGTAAGGAGCATTTGGCTCTCCAAAGAATACTAAGGAAAAAAAAGACATTTAGCAACAAAGTTTTGTTAAAATATACAAGCTACTCTATCTCCCTCAAGTCACCACTTAACTTGTGATCAAATAGTCATCTGCAAGGGAATATATATGTCTGTGTGTCTGTGGGTGTATGTATCTATCTACATAGGTCTTTATATGTGTGTGCTATTTGGAGAAAAAAGTGAGTAATTGAATTAACCACCAGAGGGAGCTTCAAATGTTCCATGGAGGTCATTGAATACTTGAAACTAACAAAGAAAATGCAGTTCAAAGAAGGAAGCAATTATTTGAAACTAAAGTCTGATCTTATACATTGTAATGTTTATGTTGAAAGATAAAAATAAAAATTACAAGTTCTTTTGTTTAAGTAAGGCATCCAACTTTTTATTGTTGTTGTTATTGCTTTAATGGATGTGTTTTTGTTTTTGTTTTTTTCTGGTTATGTTTGATACATAGTATAAGCAAAGTAAATATAGTAAGACCACATAGTTATAATTAATGAACATATAAGCAAGTTAAATAATTAATTACAGGATGGCCAGTTGACTAGGAAAGCACTATCCAATATGCAAAAATTATGTTTATTAAAAGCTTGAGAGTGCACATTTTCTAAGACCTGAGTAATGCACCTGATGGCACCTAAACTATAGAAAAGAGTGGAAATGGAATTGGCAAACAGGCATGTCAAAGAAATAATATTCTAAACACTTCTAACTTTCACGAGAAGAATTCCTCTTGATTTAAATCCATGATGTTTAATTGTTCAACACGAAAATTCCACAACCATTTCACTTAAAATCAAATAGCTATAGTCTGGGTAAATGGTTGCTTTTTTACACTGTGAGCCCTGAGTCCTCTCTACAATGACATCCTACTTTGGAGGATTTTTTCTGAAACAAGTTTATGCATAAGTGGAATAGGCAGTTATTTCTTCCATTGGTCTGAAATGTGGACTATCAGCCATTCCTTCAGTTTAATCACTGAAGGCTTTCATTAAAATGAAAATATTGTTTTTAGCTTTTATCAGCCATTGATAATTAAATGTGGGCTATCATGCCAGATTCTTCCGAACAAAGAATAAGGTCCTGAAGCCAGTAGTGGACACAGGTACAGAAAGACTAAGTGAAAAGATTGCTTAAGATAAACTTTATTTGTGTATAATGTCAAGAGCTGCTCTTTTCAGTAAACTGCTCTATGAAAGCAATATGCTTTGCACTAATTTGGAACAGAGATATTTCCGCTATCTTTGTCTATGCCTCTGAATCACCTTTTACAAGTTTATCTTTAATAGGCTCCTTATGATAAGGAGCAAGAAAAGACTGTGTTCAGTCAGTAAATATTTGTCCTTTTGCTGACTGTTCATTGATTGATTTTGCTCCTTGGATTGTCTCATGTTATTTACCATCTCATATGTATCCATTTTACAATGCCCTTAAAGATAAGGATCATGTCTTCTCTTATGCTCCCAACTAAGTCTAGCACAGTGCCAAGAATATAAGAAATACTGAATGAATGCCTGTTTATTGATCTTTTCCTTTTAAATAGCTAACTAAATAATTAGCTAGCATATGTGTGTATGTGTGTTTGTGTGTAAACCTTTCCACCAATTTTTAAGTCATTTTCACTTTTCCCTGACTTAAAGAAACAATGAATCTTTGGCCCTAATGTCCATTGCGATATTTTATTGAAGAAAAGGTGATATTTTAGTACTTGTAAAGTTTTACTTCAATCCTTGTTGTAACATGAAAAAAGCCACAAATTTAAAAGATTCCATTATTGTTGCCACCTGAATGGAAGGCTAAATGAATAAATATTATGGCACTTTTCTAACCTCAATTGCTGACAAGATTACCTCCAGAATCTTTCTAAGTCAATCTTGCACATAAAAAAAAACTGTTGAAATGAATTGACCAGCTAAAAATACCATTATTTATTACTTTTTCAATATTTCTGTATAGCTTTACACTATAATGAATATGGTATTGATGATTTTCAGTAAATAATATGACTTCTTCCATGAATACATTACAAAGCATTTCATTTTTGTCAATTACTATTCAAGGTTATCAATACCTTAAGACTCTACCATGGTAAGAAATTAAAGAGTTGATGGAATATTACACATCAGCAGTTCTTATGTGTGTGGATGCCCTAGTTAACAAAAATGTAGAACTTTTTTTTCAAAGGGTGGCTCCAAACACTAGGAAACCTGTCTATAGAACAGATTTTTTTTTCTAAACATGGCAACAGAAGTAAACAGAATCATAGACAGAAGGTCTTTAGATGTTATTTTGTTTATATAGGAGGAGACAAAAGCTCTGAAAAGTAAAGTATTTTAGTAGTCATGGAGCCAGAATTTGAAATCATATCTGCTGATTCCTCATAAATTTTATTTGTTTAATATTCATAAAACATGGAATTTATATGGAGCATAGTGCTAGGCATTTTGGGAAGGGGCAAAAAATTTTAGATAAAATACAGAACTCAATCAGGATTCAGTATTCTATCTTCTATATCACATTCACCTGAAAACCATATTGTAGGCTTACAATTTGGTACTTAAATACTACAATCTATTGCTTTGGGATTTATACCTACAATCTAGCTAGAGATAATGACAAGAATATTTAATCTTAGAGTCAGAAGATATGATTTAGGTTCTAACTTTTATTAGTTAAATGATGCTGGGCAAGTGAATTAACATTTTTAAGTCAACAGGCATACTTATAAAATGCACAAAAGAAAATTAGACTTCAGTATTAAAATTTTGGAGTCACCTCTTACTTAGTTGAATGAACATTGGGCCAAATTATCTACTTTGTTTTTTTCCTGAGGCAATTGGCGTTAGGTGACTTGTCCAGGATCAAACAGCTAGGAAGTGTTAAGTGTCTGAAACAGATTTGAACTGAGGTCCTCCTGACTTCAGGGCTGGTGTTTTATCCTATCCACTGTGCCACTTAGCTGCCCTGGCATTTACTCTTTTAAAGCTTCATTTCCTATATCCACAAAACAGGACTAATTATACTTAGACTCTCCACATCATAGATTTATTTCAGGGAAAGTGTTCTGTCAGTTTTTAACTGCTATATAACATAAAAGCTAATCAATCAGTCAAGGATCATTGATTAAGCACTTCACTATATGTTAGGCACTGAAGATACCAAAAGGGGTGGGGCACAAATATACAATAACTACCCTCAAGGGGCTTATATTCTAATGGGAGAAAAAGAAGCAAATAACTAGATATAAAGATATATGCGTGGTAAGTCATGAGTAAATTTAAAGAAAGAGACTAGTAGTGAGGATGGGGGAGAAGAGATAAAACAATTTTTCTGAAGAAATAGAATGTGAGTTGAATCTTAAAAAGAAAAAAAAATACATGGAAGACAGCAGGTGAAGGTGAGGAAGAAGAACATTTCAAACTTGGAAGACAAGTAGTGAAAAGGGCAATGAATTAAAAGATGAAGTATTGCTTTCAAGGATCATTAAAAAGCTACTATTAATTGTTCCTACTCCATGAAGTGAGCTTTAAATGACAAAGAGATAACTTTAAGTTTTATTCTAGAGGTAACAGGGAGACATTGGAGTTGAATGTGTATGGTGATATAATGGTCAGGAAAGTGGTGGTGTTGTACATAGTAAGACATATTTTAGGAAGTTTACTTTGGCACCTTATTAAAGAATGTACAAAAGTGGAGAGAGATTTGTGATTCAGAGACTAACCAAAAGGCTATTAAAATACTCTAGTCAAGAAGTTATGAGGCTCTGCAACATAAAGGCAGTATATGAGTGTAGAGAAGGTGATAAGTATGGGTGATTTTGAATATTGAATATATAGTGTGAGTGAAAACTTGAGAATGACACTGAGATTTCAAGTCTTCATGGATGGTGGTGCCTTGAACAAAAAAAGAAAACATGGGAGGAGGAGAGGGTTTGGGGGAAAGATAATGAATTCGGTTTTGGATATACTGAGTTTGGGATATCTATGAGACATCCATTTTGAGATGTCCATGGGAAAATTGATGTCACATGACTGGAGCTCAATAAACAAATGAGGGTTGAATAAATAGATGTAGGAAGCATCTTCATGGAGATGTTACCTAAACCAATGAGCTATGATGAAGTCATCAAATGGAATAGTAAAGAAGAAAAGACAAAACAAGAGAAAAGAAGAGGTCTTTGGAAAATATTTGGAAAAAATTAATGAGAAAGATCCAGCAAAGGAGAGTAAAGTGAAATCAGATACATAGGGAAAGTGTCATAGGAACCCAGAGGGGAGCGAAAAATGGTCCAGGGCTGTAGATAAGTCAAAAAGGATGAAAACTGAGAAAAGGACATTAGATTTAACAACTAGGACACTATGAGTAGTTAGAACACTTCAATTGTTTGATGTTGCAAGCTAGATTACAGAGGGTTTAGAAATTTGAAGAGAAAAAGAAAAAAGATAGATAGCTTTCTTAAAGATATTAGCTGAGAAAAAATATATACATGGATCCTTGTATAGGATACATACACGATACAAGTAGGATTTTTAGTATGATAGTAAGGAGAGATGATAGAATAAAGTAAAAGTTTGAAAATATAACAGACACTGGAGTATTTGTAAGTCAGAGGACACTATATACAGAAAAAAATTAAGATTAAAGAAAGAAGGAACAAAATACTGGAGAAGCTAGCAAGGATGGGATCGAGAGTACATTTAGTGAGTCAGGGGTTTATGATGACTAGAGGATGGACTGTTTCTTCATGTGAAATATAGTTGCAGGAGGAGATAGTAGAGCTAAGATATCTGAGTGATATGAAATGAGGAGAGGAAAGGGTGCTGTCATCAAATAGATTCAATTTTTTCAGTGAAGTATAAGAAATATTTTGCTAAAAGGGTGGGGGAATGGTTGAATTTGGAAGTTTGAAGAGGGATGAAATAATTTCAAACAGAAATTTGGGAGAGTGAATTGATTATAAATATGCAAAGTAATTTATTGCTGTAGTCAGGGACCACTTGAGATTATGTTACAGAAATTTGTAAAGGTGTTAGCTTTTTCATAACTTTCTCCAGCCCTTTTCAGAACTATGTTAATAGGAATAAAAGAAGCAAATTAAGATAATACTCCAAGGTTGGACAAAGTGTAATTGGAAATATGACATGAAGACAAGACATTAAATAACTGATTCAACAAGTTCATATGGGGATGGGGAAAGAATGCAACAAGTGTGTGGGAGACAGTCTAGGAAATAATTGTTCTTCAGGGAATGGAGGTACTTATAAGGATGAAGAATGAGGGTAGGAGCTGAAAGGCATAGAAAAGAGGTAATAAGGAAAGATCATATTCATATAAAATAATTTCAGATTTCACAAAAATATGGAAAACTTATGGATCATGGCACACTCAAGAGAATGACCGTCCCTGTCAAAAATTGAGGCATAGTGCTGGAATAAGTAATGGGAATTGAATTGAGATAGTGGGAAGATAAGGTATTTGAAGAAGCATCAGTGCAAGAATTGTAGTGAAGGTAAAAACTATAAACCAGGTACTGAACATACTGGGGGAAGGTGAATAACCTAGCAATCAATAAATGATGACAACTAGGATCTGGATTGGATTATGTATTATTATCATTTATAGGTCTATGATGAGTCTTTTTCAGAAGTATTGAATAAGGAAATTATGGTCAGTTGAGAATTGTACTACATATAATACCAGAAATAAAAATAATAAAAGCTGTTGTTAGGATTATCAAAGTCCATTACATATGTTATATAAGTTGATTCTCATAGCAATCTTGTGATGTATTATTACTCCCTTTTACAGCTGATAAAATTGAAATTCAGAGAGATTATTTGCTCATGGCCATATAGCTAATGCAAGTAAGAGAAGGGACTTGAATCTGGATCTCTCTGACTCTAGCTCCAAATCTAGTAGTTTGCACCACACCTCTTTTTAATTTGAATTGTCTCTATATATTTTAGCTTGTTCTTTTTCTCTTTTTTCCTACATAGTTAAAAAATTCCTTTAAAGTTTAAATTTATTTATAATTCTATGCTGTATAATTATATATATATATATATGCTATTAAAGAATTATAAATCATAGAATTATAAAACTTGAAGGAATAATAAATTGCTACTCCCTTATTTTACACATGAGGAGACTGAGGCTGGAAGAGGCTTAATGACTTTCCCAAAGTCATCCAGAAAATCATCAGCAAAGCTAGAACTTGAATCCAAATCTTAAAAAATCAAAACTAAATCATTCTTCAGTATAACTATATAAAATAAGATTTGCTTGAATAACACTTTGAGGCAATGTATATTATTTCATTTGATCCTTATCATGATGTAGGTTTAAAACATAATTCCATATTGTTGTATAGGAAGAAACTTAGATTCAGAGGGTCTAAGTAACTTCTCCAAAGTTACATTCTGAATGAGAGGAAGAGCCAAAGTATGGCAAAGAAGTGAAGTGGCAAATTGAGAAGACAAATCAGCCTGCCTTCCGGGAAGTTGACAGGAACAGAGTAAGGAGTTGTTATTGTTGTTTTTAACCAAGACTACATACTAACCAGGAGACTGGAAATCAGTTTAACTAAGAGAGCCTCTGCAACACTGGTTTTTATAAAAATTCAAGAAGCTGCCTTTATATGGGTGCACTATTGATGAACAACTGCTCTTTGAAACTATACCTTCCCTTGCAGAAAGCTGTCACCTTCTACTGAACCATACTCAAATATATAAGGCAAAAGAGTGGAATGGGTTTTAGTCCCACTCCAAAGTAGAGTCAAGACAGTATGCCTTAGGTACTTTCAATCTCTCCTTCTACTGTTACCTTATGCTTTGGTAGCTCTCCTCTGTCCTTTTATACCAAGAATTAAATGGAGCTATATGCTATCTGTTGCATCCTACTAAATCCAAGTTTAATGGGAGAATTCTCATGATCCTAATTCATATTAATATGCAAATGAGTGAAAAAAGCTTTTATTTTTCCAGATATAGTTGCATTCTAATAAGACTATTGAATAATTCAAAAGACTGAAACTATAGGGTATACTTGAAGCATTGCCCATAGGCTTACAAGACATTGTTTTGGGAAAGACAGACCTTTATGATTCCCCCCAAATCACACCCCATAAATGGCCACCTATTTTGACTAAAACATGTCCCACCCTAGACAACAATATATAATACATAAGGAAATAGTCTCCAAAAGTACAATTAGCAATAAAACTCATTTATTGATAGAAAAGCAAAACAAATATTCCATGAAATCTGATCTCTATTTTATTCTGCCTGCTTGACATGCTCTAACTTAAAGATTCCCCTTTCTATTTAACTATAAAACCAGTCCAATAGGATCAGAAACATCAGATTAAATGAAAACTTGCCCTGATCTAGAAGAGTAACCTTGATACATGATAATTACCATTTCAGAATTCACTATGTCTCATTTTTGGCTTAGCTTTTCCTTCTGGCATCATTACTCAGGTTGGTTTTATTACATTTATATGGAATAGTCCCAAAGTCTCTAGACTGTGTATCCTCAGAGTAACCAGATTGGAAAAGAACTCAAATGGGAATTTTATTTAATTCATTTAGCCTTTCCAATGTACATGGAATTGTTCTGATGTGAGCTGGAACTTTCATTAATATAGAATATGGATCATAATTTCTATGATGAACAGGAAATTACCCCAGAAGAATTACTTCATTTTAGTTCACACTGGAATTACATATTTACTTGTGGAAATCTGCTCAGACTAACAAAAATTCTGCTTCTTATTCCATCTGGCAGTCCAGGTTCAAAGAGTTGTAGAACATTGACAAAGGAAATGACTTTAAAACTTATATTAACCTACATAGTGCAAAGTGTACCAAGGGCTTAGTAATTAATTGATTTGATATAACCAATCTGAATAATTTAGACCCCAGAAGAGGCCTGATTTATTGAGTATGAGCATCATATTTATTAAACAATGAAAATAATGAGCTTTCTCCCTCTACCTCCATCTTTCCCTTTCCCTCCCCCTCTTCTCTCTCTCTCTCTCTCTCTCTCTCTCTCTCTCTCTCTCTCTCTCT
>JAJPUD010028293.1:0-14811 GCA_023553655.1 Myrmecobius fasciatus
ATAGAGAATATGGCAATATATCCCATTATAGTTATTATAATCTAATTGGCTTTCCTTCATTCAGATATTCTACTGATCTTTCAAGCTGACACATATGACACTTTCTTTGTGAAGGTTTTTCTAATTTCTTCAATGTTAAATTGAATCTTAACTCTTGTTAATCTAAAGTACTTTGCTGTTTTTTTATCATGATTTTTATCCTATCTCATATTGTAATTTTTGTATGCATGCTTTATACTACTTTATAGATTACAGGTTCTTTGTAGAAGAAAATATCTTACCCATTTTTTGTATGCTGCCCATATCATTACAATTGATAAGTATTTGGTTAATATTTGTAAAATGCAGTTGAATTGCGTGGGAAAAAATGGAGTACCTTTCAGGGAAGAATAATGATAGTATTTTTCTCTTTTTAGAACAGTTGGTACACATTTTGGGGAATTCAAAAGGAAATAATTTTGAAATTAATATGGATCATCTTCCCTAATATTTCACTATTATCTTATTGTATATTTTAATTTTTTGATTCATCTTTATGAAGCTACAACTTCATGACTTCTTGAAATCAATGTGACTTTTGTATTATTACTCGGTACTACTAATAATAGTCCTTTAGATGGGTATAGTCTTTTATAGTTCAGAATGCTTTGTAATCACTGATGCTTTGAAATATTAATGAATGACAAAATCAAAAGGACATGTAATTAGAGATAATCATAGTTAGAAGTGTAACTACACACACAAAAACACACACATACATTTTCCTATATTATTATAATAGGGGAATGGGTTCCATAGTAGTTCAGAAAATTGAGAACAGCATTCTTCATAGAGACTTTCTGCACTGGAAGAAGCCAACCAGTATAAGAGTGAAAAGCAGCAAAATGTGACTTGTGCTTCATGGAAGTATAGAAATGGAGCAAGTGTCTGCATCTGCGATAATTTCTTTTTCACATGTGATGCTCTGGTATACCAAATTTACAAACTGGTATACTGGCTTATACATGTACATAAATCTCAAAGAATCAAAATGTTCATCAGTATATGCCAGGGTTTTGAAACAACAGAAATTTAGTGCTAAGTAAAGATGGGAAAAGGGGTTGAAAATTTTGTATATTTCTCATTTTATAGCAGATTTTTACCAAAACAGATATGTCATAAGTAAATCATTAATACTTTTTTAAATAATGCACTAAATTTTCCTTTTTTCAATGCAATAATTACATATTATAGACATTTAAAAAACCTTTTAACATGTTAGGAAGGAAAAGAAAATTAATTGTATAATTGTATAAGAAAATATGGTCTAAGAAAATTTAAATCTCTGTAACATATTTTAAAGATGTGTGTATTAATTTTATTGTATGTATGTGTGTTATATTGTAAGGTTATTTGAAAAAATGGTATATAAAAGGAACATATATATACATATATACAGAAATAGATAGATAGATATATAGATGACAGACAAAATAAGGCAGCATGTTTAAATTAATACACAGCTTTGAGAAACCAGATAGAGCTATAAATTGTGAAAAACTAACTAACTTGTATAGTGTAGGTAATTACCTACATAGTAGAATTAAAAATTTAGTTCCTATTTTCCCCTATTTGACTGATACATTAAATTAGCAAGGTCTAACAAAACTATGCATTTGTTTTCTATTCTTTACATTTCTTTTTACCTTTTCCTTCTGTATTTCAAAATGTTGTACTGGTGTTCATTTTGTATATTTCACTACCCACAAACCAATTTTGCCCCCAAATAGAAGTCCAGTAGATAAATGATAAAACAATATAAATAATGATTTTTCTACTCCACATGTGCTAAGAAACTTAAATTGCTTCTTTTGGGTTTTCTTTATGTTTCACATTTTGTTCTATTTTTTTTCATTTTATTTTGCTATTTCTTTGTCTCTCATAGTTTCACTGGCTTCCATTGTCCAAGTCTAGTTTTGAAAGAATTATTTTCATCTTTAAGACTGTGTATCTTCTTTTCTGATTGGTTAACTTTTTCTTTTCATAATCTTGTTTTTCTTTGATGGCATTTATTTATTTAGTTAGCTTTTCCTCAATCACTCTCATTTGACTTTTAAAGTCTTTTTGTGGGTTCTTCTATAAATTCTCTCTGGGCAGGCAGCCATTTAACATTACTCCTTGGGATAGAAGAAGCTCTTTTTCTTCAGTGTCCTCCTCTGAACCCATATTCCCATAGTAAATTTTTGTGGTTGGATTATTTCATTTTTGCTGGTTCATTTTTTTAAATGAGAAGTATTAATGTAAGCTCTAATCATGGTGTGGAGCAATGATTCCTCTAGTATCACTTCAGCTCTGTCCTCTGATCTGGAACCCCTAATTAAAATTTCCCCTTCTTGCAAGTGTTCACAGCCAGCAGCTTCCCTGTCTGCCTCTGCATTCATGGGTGCTAGTTCTCATCCAGGGCTATATCTCTACAGCACAGCTGGGACTGGAATTCCTAATGATCTAAGGTTTTTTCAGTATTCCTGTATTTAAACCCCCAACTCCACACACAGTCTGGGAGGTGAACATTTCTATGGTTCCTGCTAAGATTCCAAGGAAACTCAACTCATTTCAGAACTCCCTACTTGGTGTTTCTGCAGAACTAACGTGGAGGTGTTTGTGCTTCACAATGGTTAATTACTAGCCTCAGGTCTTTCTTTGGATCATTTTTGATTGCATTAGGGGGCCCCTGTTCTGCTTCAACTTTTCTTGGTTTTTCATCAGTCTATGTTTACCCTGAGGCACAAAATTGTACTGTTTATGGGGAATCTGGAGAACTTGAAATTTACTAATCTTCTCCATCATCTTCCCAGAATCCTCCTTACCCTCTCATTTGAATATAAATGACCATCTTCAACAGGTAATTTATTTTTGTATGCAGAAGGTTGAATACAGAAGAGTTATACAGACTTCACTGATGGAAAGGGTGATGGAAGGAAACAAGCGGGAGGTCAAAGTAAATAAAATGAAAAAAAATAGAATAACTTGAGGGGAATTTTTATACTTGGTCTTCACCTCTGGTGTTGTACCTCTGTTATGTTTGTTTGTTTGCTTTTTTAATAATAGTACCAACCTAGACTATCAGTATCTCTTTAGAATTTTGGCTATGAATGCCTCCTTTTCCATTTCTTTTCTCCTTAGTTTTTCAAGCATTTCCAAACTCTATCCCATAGATCACAGAACTAATAAACCTGCTAATATCACCTTGAAATTCTTTACTATAAGCATACTTCATTTTACTGTAATTCACTTTATTACACTTTGCAAATATTGTTTTTTTAATTGGATGTTTGTGATAATCTTGCATTATATAATTTTATTGACATCATTTTCCCAATAGCATGTGCTCACATTTGTCTCTTTGTCACATTTGGGTAATTCTTACAATATTTCAAACTTTTTCATGATGTTGCTGATATTCAACTTTTTATGTCTGACTCTTCATGCCTCCATGGACTCTAGCACTATTGATCCTTCTATCCTCCACTATCCATTAAAGTAAGTTCAAGTTCATGTTTCTTGCTTCCATGATATTATCTATCCATTTCATCCTCTGTTGGCCCCTTTTCCTTTTGCCTTATATTCTTCCTGAAATCAGAATATTTTTCAATGAATCCTTTCTTTCTATTTTGTGGATAAAGCATTTAAGTGTCCACTTTTAGGATCTATTTTTCCACTAAGAAGTATGAATTAATTTCTGTAAATATTGACTGTTTTGATCTCCTTGCTGTTTAAAAGACTCTGGTAAGTCTTCTCCAGCACCACAATTCAAAAGCATCAGTTCTATGACACTTGGAATCTAACTTTTATTACCATATGTTGCTACTGGAAAAAAAAAAAGACAAAACATTTCTTTGTATGCATGTGTGTAGGTAGGCAAAGTGATGTCACTGCTTTTTAAGATTTTCATGATTTTTATATTAATTATAGTTACCTGTGATTAGTTATCTTTAATATTACTATTGTAATTGTTTTGGGATGCCAAAAACAACACAAAAGATGAACTTCATTGATAAATAATACATATGTTTTGACTGTTCTGCAATCCAGCTATTCCACATCTTTTTCCTTCTCAGAACACTACAATATTGAAGAATATTATATAAATTTAGTTGATAAAGCAATGGCAAGATTTGAGAAGATTGACTACAATTTTGAAAAAAATATATTGTGGATAAAATCTTATCAAATAACATCACATGCTACAGAGAAGTCTTTCATGAAGAGTCAGTCCATGTGGCAAACTTCATTGTTGTCTGATTTTGAGAAATTGCCACTGATAGTCTAATCTTCTTTAACCACTATCCTGATTAACCAACAGCCATCAACATCAAGGCAAGATACTCCACCAGCTAAAAGTTTACTATTTGCTGAAGCTTCTTATGATGTGTAGTATTTTTTAGCCATTATGTATTTTCAATTAAGGTATGTACATAGTTTTATAGACATAATACTATTGCTCACTTAATAGACTACACTGTAGTATAAAACATAATTTATATATACTCTAAGAAACAAAACAAAACAAAAAAATTGTGTGCCATGCTTTATTGCAATATTCACTTTATTGCATTGATCTGGAATTGAACCTGCCATATCTACATATGTCTCTACTTGAGTCATGAAAGCATATATTTAACTATATTTAATAAGCATCATAAGCATAATAACATTTGTCATGACCTGGCCATGACCTTGTGGAGAAAGTAGTTTTTTTCTGATCCTGATAAACTAAGCTAGCTTAGAGTAAAATGATAACCCTTTCAGTAAGTCATCCAAAATAGCTGCAAAGGTAGACTGGAATTTTTTTTTTTTGAGGAAACTCCAAGCAATGCTTATGCACCATTAGGCCTAGGCTGAACCCCAAGAGAATTTTACAATAGTTTTCATTCAGTGACTGGGAATCCTCTGAATCATTTTGGTTCATACTTACATTGTGCTTTGTGAGGTTTGAAATATTTGTTGCTATTGCTTGTAGCCAATCAATGCAGTCTTCAGTAGAGAGACATTGAATTATTCCACTGCAAACCCCATCCACAGCAATTACTTGAAATGCATTTTGCCTGTCAATATTCATAAGAGATCAGATCAGAAAATAATCTTATTTATCTAAACAATCATCTCCTTTCAAGACTTGTTGAAAACATTTTCTTCCTAATAATGTGAGGCACACATTCTGGACTCACATTTGATTGCTATACTGTTTTATAAATGCCTAAATTTGAAAATGGAACAGGAAAGGTCAATCTAGACAGTACACAAATTCAAGATAGTAGAAACTGTTCTTGAAGGAAAAAGAAATATTTGCCAGAGAAGTGTTAATTATGTTCATGGCAGAGGTCTCAAGAAAATTTAAATAACAAACAATGCAGAATTAACCAGGAAAATTTACATAGGAGAATCTATGCCATTATTTTTGTTTGCTTGTGGAACCACTTATTGTTTTGTAGTGTCATCAAATACTTACCTGGGGAGATCATTGAAATAATGGTTATGGGGAGAGACCTAATTACACTAAAGTAATAGAATAGAATCAATATGGGATTTAAGTCTGGAAAGTGACTTTGGAAATCGTTTCCTCTAAACTTTTGCTTTTCCAGATAAGGATATAGTTTTTTTTTGTTTGTTTGTTTGTTTTGTTCTGCTTTTTTTTAATTATTTACTATTTGACCTTGAATAAATTGTTTAACTTTCCAGGCCTCAATTTCCCCAACTGTAAAAAGAAGAAATTAGGCATGGTGATCGTTTAGACCTCTTCATGGATAATAATGCATATTGTATCTCCTGTGTAAAGTTTGTGATTTTCAGTAATGACCAAAGTTTTCTTTAGAATGAAATTAGCAGTGTCTAAGTACCCCTTATGGGCTTTCATTGATTATTTTTTTGTTTAAGAAAATGAAATGATCCTCTTCTAAATTGCTTATGAAAATGCTGTAGAATTCCAAGTTACTCCCCACAGCTTTAATGATTCCATTTTAAATTGTGCTTTTGTATTGTTTGGATATAAGCTAGGCACAACAGAAGTGTGAGAGACACTGAAATGAATGGAAACCATCCAAGCCTTTCATGCCTCTCTGTTCCACTATGTGCATTTGCCATAGCATATTGAATTGCATAACAAACCATGTTTAAGTTCCAAGCAATTACAAAGCAGTGGAAAACTTTTGCCATTCATTCAGTGTTCAAAATGCTATAAAAGTTGTACACATTTCTCAGTTTTCAGTAAACATCCTTTTTGGCTTTCATCCTAAAAAAAGCTTGGGTAGTAAAGATCCATGGATATTAGATATTATTTCATTTTGCAAAACAAACAAATTAAAAAAAATACAAAGCATATGGTAGGTACAGAATGCTTCATTAGGCATTCTGCCATTCTCCTCCTCTCTGTGTTCAATTCATAGTTTATAACTTGGGCTCACAGTGATGCCACTGGAATGTGAAACTGCATACTTATCCAAAGTTCATTTTGTTTTTGCATGAATTCTAGTTCTGATCTCCTGGGTATATATTTTCCAATTTTCCTTTTATAAATCAGAGATATTCTATTCTTCAGGTATATCTGTGACTTTTACAAAACATATAAAATTCTACCTCAGTAGGAGATTTATAAAAATATATTTATATGTTTTTTGAGTTTATCATGAGGCAAACCTATGTATAACCAGAGGAGATTCTGGAAACAATCGCTATGTAACTTTTTTGACTTCAAGAACAATGATCAGCAGAGTGAAATATTTCAAAACAAATAAACTTCAGAAATGAATACATCAATTTATAGAAATATAGAATTAATGGATGACTTGTGATATGTACATTTATCACCACTTTTTTGAGAACAGGATTTCATATAATGGAATTGATTAACTTAAAAAAAATTGATACTTCCCCTCCCAATTAGTTTTCTTTGTAATCCTGTGTATTTTATTTTATGGATTTAAAAATATAATTTTGGGAAAGGGTCCTTAGGAATCACCAGTCTTCTGCAGAGGTCCATTAAATAAAAGGTTAAGAAAGTCTAACCTAAAAGGCATTATGTAGCAGAAAAGAAATCATATTTGAATATATATAAATGTATATGCATATGTATGTCTTTTGTAAAACAAATACATCTGGACAAAATTATTGATATACTAAATAGCAATATCTGATCCAAATAATATTCATTTATATCAACTTTTGGAATATAAAACTATGTAATATATTTCTATATTCAAAATTATATATACACACATGAGTAAGAAGATACAAATAATTTCAAAATGAATTTATAACTCTTATAAATCATTTATAAGCCACTGTATCACTATCTTACTCTCTAAATCAACTTTTCTTTATTTTGGGGTAAATTATTTTGGATATGTTCAATGAATTAACTCAAATTTTTTTTACTTAAATTTTGTCTCTTGACCATGACTTTTTCAAGTGACTAAATGGGTTAAGAATACAGAAAGTAGATTCTTTTATCACCTTTTTGACCACGTAATTAAACAAGGTAGAAAAATCATATACTCTTTTTTGTATTTCAATTTCCTCACACTTAAAAAAAATACAGTTGTTCTCTCCTATATCACTACTGTCTGCTGTGCTATACTCAAGGTAATGTTGATTGGGCTTGTAATACTCTCACACTATGAGGTATTTTTTGGCTCATAATGTCAAAAATTTGTGTGTACTCTAGAGAAAGGTGTTACAAAAGAGAAACAAATGTTTGCATTTAATTTTAAAAAAGACAAAATTATTGTATGTGAAGTAAGTGGTATTACTTAATTTACTTAGTTAATAGTTTATGGAACTCTTTCTGAAATCAATAGCTTCCATTACCTATTTATTTACTATAAAGGTGCATTAAACTTTAACAAAGTTGCCTATCCTCTTGAGAACATTCAAATTATTTCATGATTCTTTGGTTAAAAAGAAATATATTTGTTAGAAAACAACTACAAAATTTAAGTGTTATTGAAAGTGTAATTTTGCCTTTATGGTTTTTATTTTCCATTCTTTTTTTAATTTTCAATAATATTTTAAAATCTCTAAGGATTCCTGTTTATGTTTTTGAAAAATGAATTACTCTTAAAAACTATTGAACTTCACAATAATTTCTGTAATTGAAGTCAAAATTGTAGTCTTATTTTCCAATAAAGTGAACTGGTCTACAGATTGCAGACTGTGTTTCCTCTTTAAGGTAGACGCATAGATAGAAATACACTATTACTAGTTAGTAAATTTTGTCCAACCTTTAGAACTGGTTATTAAACCATCATTACATAATTAAAATCAAACTTCACTTATGAATTTTCAGAATTCAGATGCTTTTTGGTTTAAGGAAAAGAGAGGAAGATCAAGATGGGAATCCATTGTGCTCTGAAGAGCAATTTGCTTCTGCATCAGTATAATGTAGCCTAGGCATAAGTAAAATGTAGCAGCTAAAAATCAGAAAGAACTAGATTTAAAGTCCACTTTCTAACTCACTTAAGTGTGTGACTTTCAATTCCTCAGGCAACTCAACAAGACTGAGATTCAAGGAAGCAGTAAATAAGTGTTTGGTGGAGGTTTTCTACGTGGGGATTACCATATGCAGATGACCTGGCATGACTTTAACAAAATCACTGTGTCTGAATTGATATTTTTTGAAAATAACTTCAAAAAAATAAGAAAATTAATAAGGAATAGCTAGTACTTATATAACACCTAGTATTATGCTAAGTGCTTTATAATTATTATCTCATCTACTCCAGACAGTAACCTGGAAAGTCAATGTTTTCGTGATGTCCATTTCACACAGTAATTTGTGTCTGAAAGCATATTTGAATTCAGGTGTTCCTGATCCCCTAACCCAGTATTTTATCCACTGTACCACGTAGCTACCTGTAAATATAGTATAATATTCACTAATATATAATATCATGACACTTAAAAAAAGATTCTACTGGCTCTATAATGTTCAGTATTCTCTATATTCAAATTATATATTCAGATAGTGGGGAATTTTGATAAATTTCCAGATAATTTTCATTGATGTTTGTAAAGAAATCAACAGAAAGGAGGGGTGAGATTTGTAGAACTGGACATGAAATTGGCATTAAGTTCCCTAAATTTGGGGGCAACTAGTCAAAACAACTCACCTCCCTAAGTTAAAATCTACACTCAGAAACTTAAAACCTATTTGCCTCAATTCCTCATCTATAAAATAAGCTACACAAGGAAATGGCAAATTACTCCAGTATAGTTATAAAGTTGGACATGACTGAAATGACTGAAAACAACAACAAAATCCCTTTAGTCGTTCAATATTTTAAGGTTAATTGCTGTCTTTTCCTGCCAAGATTTTTTTTAATAATTTATGATCAATATGCTTGAATTTCCTTTTCATAATGGAGTGATTTTTTCTTTCACAAAAAGGAGGAATGACTTTTCTCTTTAATGCACAAACATAACTGAATTAGAGCCAAACAAATATAGACAAAGATTTATAAACTTAAGTCCTTTTAAGAAGGAATTTGTTGTTATGTTCATGTTAAACTGTGTGTGTGTGTGTGTGTGTGTGTGTGTGTGTGTGACTGCATTTGTGGTTTTCTTGGCAAGGGTACTGGAGTGGTTTTGTTATTTTGTTTCCACTTCATTTTATAGCTAAAGAAATGGAAGTAAAGAGGGTTAAGTGATTTGCCCAGGGTTACACAGCTAGTAAGTGTCTGTAAGTGTCTTCCTGATTCTAGCTGAGTGTTCTATAACTTTTCACCTTCTAGCTACCCCTTAAGAAGGAATATCCTCCTTCCAAACAGATTAAGTAGTTCTATGTTCATGAGGATACCACTAGTGAGTGTGAGACAGTGGAAAGGCATGAGTTCAAACCTCTGACAACTTGTTACCTATGTGACTTTGGTCAAGTCATATAAACCACCCTAGGATTCAGTTTATTTATCAACAAAATGAGTGGATTGTAGTAAATGACTTTTGAGGTTCTATACAGACATAGATATATGGTCATTTAGAAAAAAAGTATCTGCTCATCCATTTAAAAACCAAAACAAAAAAAAACAAAAAAACAAAAAACAAAGAAACAAATAAACAATGACAACAAACAATTATGCTTTGGGGTTTGCAACTGTCAGCTCTTTCTCCATCTCTTTTGAGTTCAAGTTGTGGTTAAGTAGTGATCTTACATGTCCTGTCCTAAAGGTGAAGTTAGGCAAAATCAGCATGTACTCATTCACATTTTACACACACACACACACACACACACACACACACACACACACCCCAAATCAGTTTAAAAACATATTTTCTTGCCAACTGAAAGTTAATATGAAGCCACTCACCGACACAAATCTGATCCAGGGAGGTACTGGGAGAAGCGTGAATGAAGTAAGGGGATTAATCGAAGGTCACACCATCTCTTTTCCCATCTCAGACCTGGTGAGGTTGGCCATGAAGAGCATGATAGTGTATCCTGAAAAGAATTCAGAGGCTCACAGATCGTTCCAAATATGTATTAATGAATACAAATACTGTTGTATATTTTTTAAAATTCTTTGTCACAAGTATCTATCAATCTGAAGAAAAATGTTTCTCTAAATGATCATAATTTTAATTATATACAGCTAGAAATGTAGCTATAGTTAGCAATTTGTTCCTCATCTTTTTATTATATGATGAAAACCGATGGGGGTAATTATATCAAATAATGTTCAAATCTCCTTCACTACTATATTTGTGACACTGAAATAAGGATAATATATGACAAAGAAAAAAATCAGTAAGAAAATTCAATATTTCTATAAACCTTTCACAATGAATATTTTAATGACTAAAAAAAACACACAATTATTCCCTTTATCTAAATTCTTAGCCCAGCTTCCTTAGCCTTGTTGTTATTCTTAAACAATATTTACTTACATATATTTCAATAGAAATGGTTTCCTTTATAATTCTATTTGATTTTATGTTTTTAAAATCATGCTGAAAAAAAGTTCTGTAGATTTCACCAGTTTGCCAAATAGGTCAATGTCACGTGCAAAAAAAAAAAAAGAAAAAAGAAAAAAGGAAAAAAAAGAAAAAGAAAAAAGAAAAAAAAAGAAAAAGAAAAAGAAAATCCCTGGTCTAGATGATGCTTTCCCCCCATATAATTGAAGATTATTATTTACTTCTTAGATTTTTGATCTCTATATTTTGATCTTAATCTTATAATGATGAAAGGAAGAGAAAACATGACAAGTAATTAAAAAGGGAAGGCTAAATTTAAAAAAAGTAACCAATATAGCAGAAAAAGGAATTAATTGGAAAAATAATAAATAAGACAGAAAAATAATTTAGATTTAAGCGTAGGATGCCAATGAGATTTGAGTGGGTATGCAGAATAATGAGCCAAAACTAAATCCAGTAAAGCTAAAGTCCTCTATTGGTGCCTCTTGAGAGCAAACTCTGGAAGTCTTATATTAAGTTAAAAAATATTTCCCTGTGACTCAGGTATAAGTTGTATGTATATAATTCCAAGTGAGGTTCTCATTTCATTAAACCAAAGCTCCTTGAGAATTAGATTTTATTCCTTAATCTTTTATTGTTATTCTCAGGGCAGCTAGGTGGTCCAGTGGGTAGAATGCCTATTTTGCAGTTAGAAAGACCCAAATTCAATCCCAGTTTCAAACACATAGTAATTGTGTGATCCTAGAGAAATTATTTAATCCTGTTTGTCTCAGTTTCCTGATCTATAAAATATGACAAAGAAGGAAATGGATATCCACTCAAGTATCTTTGCCAAGAAACACCCAAATGGGGTCATGAAGAGTTGGAAATGATTGAAAATGACTGAATAACACTATAAAATCTATATTCCAATATGTAGCACAGTGCCTTCAACATAGTAGGCACTTACTTAATCAATCCTTCTTAGTTATTATCTATTATTGAGAATTAACTGATTATTTTTACAGCACAAGAAAACACTACACAAAGGCTTTAGTCACTCTTCACATAAATAAAAAGAATGCAAAGGAATCTCAGATTCCTGAAACATTGAATTAAGGAAACTTAATTAGTCAAATAAATTTAATATAAAATTATAGTTCCTGAATATTTTTAGTGATACCTACAATATATTATTATAATAAACTTGAAGAAAAATTAAAATTCTTTCTTGGATACCTGGTATATTAGATAATTTGTCATGATAAAATAGCACTAATAATTGTTCCTCTTTTCATGGACCAGATTTTGCTTTTATTTATTCAGAGAACACTTGCTTAGGAAGTTTCCATCTCTCAATGCAAACAGGAAACTGTTTTACCATATATAATCTCAGTTTGGTGATACTGACTACAAAGAGAGCTAAGCCTTGGGTCAGGAAAACCTAACTTAAAATTTGACCTCAGACACTTACAGTCTAAATATTAGTCATTTAACCTGTTTGTCTCAGTTGCCTAAACTGTAAAATAGTGATAATAATTGCACCACCCTCTCAAGGTTATAGTAAGAATAAAATGAGACATCTGTAAAATGCTTAATAGAGTGCCTAATACATAATGAGCACTGCAAATATTAACCATTACTATTACTATTATTATTAGATACTTTGTTCAACATGTTATTACCCTTTTTCTTTGGAAACTTTACTTAAATGCAGTTCCTTCTTACTCCAAGACTTCATTTCTTAAAATACTGATATCTATGTAGATATAAATATTTATATAAAACTTTACACAGAACTATATTTATTTAAATTTGCAAACCTATATAATAGTTATATAGAAATTTGAAAATTTACAGTATTTTTCATGTGAATTGGAGCCAAGATATCAGAACAGAAGAAGTACTAAAGCTAATGTCATTCCCCTCCAAACCACTTTATAAATAAATAATGCCTTAAATGAAACTGTGGGGTGGCACGGTCAACAAAAAGTTGAGATGAGAAAATTTTCCAGCCAAAGAGAACCTAGGAGGTTAAAAAGAGAGGTCTGTGACACTGGGAAGGAAGCTATTCCAGAACAAATGTGGTAAAAACAACAACAACAACAACAAAACACCAGTTGTGGGCCTTGGAGGTGGAAGCAACAAAAGCAGCAACTGATTCTATGGACTTCTGCCCAGAGATGGTAAGGGGAACAGACAACTGGTCAGAATTAGAATACAGGGTACCACTTTTTAATCACGCTGCACAGGAAAGGATGTTTTTTGGCATTTTCAATGCATGTACCCAGTTCAAGTAGCAATTCCAAAGTAGAGAAGAACACTTGCTATAGCAAGGGAGAAGTGACCTGAGAAGCAATTGTTTTTGCAGTTGAGGGAAGTCTCTTCCTAGATAAGAATCAGAGTACAGACTAGGAGAGCAGTGACCATATTTCTGCCCAGATAATATCATATTGGGAAAGACTGAAAATTTCCAGTTGTCCTGAACTAGCTTTGAAAATAGTCATAAGGGCTTACCCCTTATGACTAGATTATTACCAGAGCCAAGATAGCGGAGTGAAAATGTGACTCTCTGCATCTCCTCCAATCTTCTCTCAAATCAACAATAAAATAAGCCTCTGAACTGATCTTCAAGTCAAAGAACTCAGAAATACTTGGATACTGCTTGCTGATATCTCTGAAGAACTTCACATCAGGTTTGTCTAACTCGGACACAGGGATATTCAGAGGACTCCAGTGTAGGCAAGAAGTGAGAGTGGGACTCAGCTCACTGTGGCAAAAACTCCAAACTCAAAACTCCAAACACCTGGAGTTTATCTGAGACACTCAGGACACTCTGCCCAGATTGGGGGCAGGTGTTCTGGCAGACTTGCCTTGTTTAAAGAGTAATTCGGAATTGTCATAGACCTCATTGGCCCAGCATCTTAAATTAATTCTCCAAATTGCCCCAGGGCAAAGAGCTTTAGCTGCCCTTATTCCAAACTTTAAAGAGATATACACACTGTCTAAAAAAAAATGAAGAAGCAAAAGAGAGCTCTCACCATAGATAGCTTTTATCGAGACAGAGAAGGGATGACCACAGATCCTGAGGTTCCTTTAGACAAAACTTCAGAGGATGTTATTAAGGACCATCACTGGTCCCCTTTTCAAAAGGCCTTTCTGTAAGATTGCATATAGAATCTCCAAAGAGCGTTGGAGGATAAATGGGAAAAAAAAAAAAAAACTGAAGTCAGTGCATGAAGCCCTCAAAAAGAGATATGATAAAGACACCAATTTATTGAAAAATAAAATTAGTGAAGTGGAAAAAGAGTGCAATGAACAAAAAAAATTCAATTGGCCAGTTACAAAAGGAGCTTAAAAAGGTAACTGAAGAAAACAACACTTTAAAAGAATAAGAATTGAATAAATGCAAGTGAATGACTCAATAAGACTTCAAGAATCAGTTAAACAAAAACAAAAAAATGAAAAATTTAAAGAAAATATGAAATATCTCCTAGGAAAAACAACTGAATTGGAAAATAGATCTAGGAGAGACAATCTAAGGATTATTGGACTTCCTGAAAGTCATGATGAAAAAAGAATCTAAACCCTATCTTCCAGGAAATCCTGAAAGAAAATGGCCCTGAGATTGTAGAATCAGAAGGCAAAATCACCATTGAAATAATTCACCAATCACCTCCTGAAAGAGACCCCAAAATTAAAACCCCAAGGAATATCGTGGTTAAATTTCAGGACTATTGCACCAAGGAAAAGATTCTGCTAGCAGCTAGAAAGAAACAATTCAAATACCGAGGATCAATAATTAGAATCACACACAATCTGTCAGCCTCCACATGGAAGGATCGAAGGGCCTGGAACTAGATATTCCGAAGGGCAAAGGAACTTGGATTA
>JAJPUD010028294.1:624-14811 GCA_023553655.1 Myrmecobius fasciatus
ATTTGCCAATATTTTAACATAATTTACATGTAGTGGATATCCTGCCATCTAGGGGAGGAGTGGGGAGTTGGGGGAAAAATTTGTAACAGAAAGTTTTGTAAGGGTTAATTTTGAAGAAGTACCCACACATATGTTATGCAAATAAAATAAAAAATTACAAAAATTAAAAATAAATAAAAATAAAAAAATAAAAACTATTTTACGTGGTTAATTGCAACTGAGATTCTTTTAATTGTCTTTAATGTTTAAAAGAAATCTCTGTTGTTGGTAGCTTGAACTGATGTCAGTATAGAAGATACCTGCAAAGCCTTCAATATGCCCTAGTACCTTCAAAGGGGAATTTAGTAGCACTCTTAGAGAGTGAACTAAATTAATAATGAAGCATCAGATTAGAACTTCAGTGGAAATTAATATTTAACACATTTTTCATAATCAATTTTAAATAACTAAATAAAAATATTTATTTATTGATTTATTCTATTTTTGTGATTATTTTTGGACATACATAAGGATTAGCTCTTTGATTTTTCTGGTATAAAGAGATTCTGGTGAAAAAAATCCCTCTGCCACTAAAGAAAATAAACATGAATACTGAGGAGTAAAATGATTTGCCCTATATAACACAGATATTATAAATCAGAAGTGGGACTTAATCCTAGGGTGTGCTGACTCAGTTTCTAACTTTTTTTCTTTTTCTTGAGTTGATATCTTGGTTAGTCAGACTCTAGCAATATAAAAATTATTATTTTTATTAAAATATTTATATATACATGGGGTAATTTTTATAAAATTAATAATTACATTTCCTAAAATTGCTTTTTCTAAATGTTTGACAAATAATACGTTTATTTTACCATTCTTTGATATTTTCAAATAGAAGCTGTGTTTAATTGGAAACATCACACCTAAAAGTGGTTAAAAAAAAAAACCTGATTTTTCAACATGTTTATTGCTCTATTGAGGTTCATATTATCATCTGTTTTTTTTTAAATGTGTTTAGCTTTTTAAAAATTCTGAAATCTACTTGCAAAGGAAATGGGCCTTTTATCCATAACAAAATGAATTATTCCATTACATTAAAATTTTCAAGACATGTGAGACATCACCTATTCCTTTCAAAAATCTGATAACTTCTAATTTTAAATGATGAATTTACCTATTGAAAGGCCCACAAAAATGCACAGCATGGAGCAATGAATTCTTTTATGAAAAAACAGTCAACATTCATTTTATCTTGAATTCCATGCACCCACCATTTTTCAGTGAATGTCAAGTATATTACTAAGAAAACTTACTGCCTCAAAGGTTTAAACTTGAATTCTTTAGCATCTGGTAAATTCTAGCATTTTTATGATTTGAAGTGCCATTTTGAAAGCAGATATTCTATACATGGCATAGCAATATAATGATATTATAATCATTATGGCCAGTTAGGATGGAAAGTGATGATGCACTAAGGATGTTGATAGCGGCTACTAAAACATTTTAATGTAATATTTTCTTAAAAGTTCTCAGTCATAGCTAATTTATTCATGTATTTCTGAGCATTCTGTAGACATGCAGAACTATTTATATTTGTTTGTAAAAGTGCTTTAAAAGAGAACAGACATTTTTTAGATCACACCAAGTATGTTATGTGTATTCATATTCAAGTTTATGTAATTTTGTATATGATTTACAATTAATGCGGATATATAGCTATTAAGTTTTACTTTTAAAATATTGATAAACAAATAAATGGCAAATAGAAGCAATACTTGGGTACACAGATTCTTAAGTAGCAACTTAGAAGCAAATATTACCTATGGTAAAAAGGGGACAAAAATCAAGGATATAATAAGAAAAGAAATGTGTCTTTGTTAACAGTTGGGAACAATATATGAATATTTCCTGGGATATAGGTCAATGGATCTATCCCTGGAGTCAATTTTAGAAATCCATAAAAAACCAATCAGAAGGTACTCTGTCTGGAGAGTTCCAGACTGGCTTCAATCTTTCCAGGTGTGCTAAAATTCTGGTAACTGAATTATGGTGAATTTAATTGGCAGTAATTTGAGACAGGGATTCAGCATAACTAACACTCTTTTGATTGATTGTAGGTTATTCCCCCCTTTCTAACTTGGCTGAGTTCTGTTTAGATCTCTACAGATTCCTTATTTAGGAACTGAGCGAAAGTAGAACAAAGCATATTTCTTGGTTCTGCAAGGAAATGGGGAGCTCTAGAGAAGCTTAATTTATCTTCATGTGCTTATAGTGTGCAGCAAAAAAATTAAGAAATGAATTCATTTCAAATAAATTAGAGTTAGAATTCATTTACAAGAAGAAGACACTCAAATATTCGTAAGGAGAAGGTACATACATAAAACCATCAACACAAGTAGCTTGTTTCCCTTTGTCAACAAGTTACATTGATGCCTAAATCTACCATATGCCCATACACCCAACAAAATTCATTTTCAGTGAAAATGAACTGAGAAAACTTACTGTCTCAAAGGATTAAATTTGAATTGTTGAGCATCTGGTAAATTTTAACATTTTTATGATTTGAAGTGTCATACTGCATGCAGATATTTTATATGTTGAATAGCAATATAATGATACCACAATCATTATGGGTAGTTAGGATGGAAAGTTCCTTAAAATGTATTTCAAATTGATTTATCTGTGTACAGGTTGGTTCATCACAACAGAATATGTATATAAACTCTATGAGGACAATTGTTTCTTTTTGTGTATAGTCTAACACACAGCCTGGCGTATAGTTAATTTATAATAAGATATTAAGTTAGGTTACCTGATTAATTAAGGAAAAACACTTTATTGCATTATTACAATCACTATTTTCTTTTTTATATGTATACATATTTAGACAGTTATCTTGCTGTACAAGAAAAATCAGATATATAAGAAAAGAAACCCTGAAAAGGAAAACAAAATGCCAGTAAACATCAACAGAAATCTTGAAAATGCTATATTGTGATCCACACAGATCCCACAGGCCTCTCTCTGGGTGTATATGGTTTACTTCATCACTGAACAATTAGAACTGTTTTGAAGCATCTCATTGTTGAATAGAGCCATGTTAATCAGAATTGATCATCATATATTCTTGTTGTTGTCATGTATAATAATCTCTTGGTTCTGCTCATTTCACTTAGCATAAGTTCATGCAAGTCTCTCCAGGCCTCTCTGAAATCATCCTGCTGGCAATTTCTTATAAAACAATATTTCATGACATTCATAAAACATAATTTATTCAGTCATTCTCCAATTGATGGGGATCTATTCAGTTTCCAGTTTCTAGACACTACAAAAAGGGCTGTTGCAAACATTTTTGCACATGTGTGTCCATTTCCCTCCTTTAAGACCTCTGGGATATAGGCACAGTAGAAACACTGCTGATTCAAAGGGTATGTACAGTTTGATAATCACCATTTTCTAACTCACAAGTTCAATGAATATATGAGGCCTATGTTTTTTTTAAGAAAGTAAGAGCAAAAAGTAAATAGCTAAAAACTATAGCTAATATGGTAGAGTGGCAAGGAATTCATTTGAAATCTCCAAAATTTTCCAATGCACAACTTTTAAATAAACATTCTAATTGAATTTTAGAGAGACATAAGCAAAGTTATAGGCAAAACAGTTTTGTAGCCAAAAACAAATCAGTAAATTGGCAAAAAGTTGGTCTCAAGGGACAGAAAGAAATATAGTTAATCATCATAACTGTGATTGTGAATAGGATAAACCTGTCTATAACAGAAGCAGCTATCAGTGTCATAAAAAACAGAGTTCAGAGGCAGATCCAAAATGACAAAATAAAGGTAAGAACTCACACAATCTCACCCTCAAATTGCTCCAAATTCATTTAAATAATAACTATCAACAAATTTGGAGCATTAGAACACCCAAAAAAAAGACTGAATATAATATTTTTCAGGTGAAACAACTTCTAAAGTTATTAGAAAATATCTATGGAACCAGACTGAAGTCCAATGCTTAATCCTGGTGCATGCCTCCTCATTGCAGCCCTGGTTCCAATCATAGCCTCAGTGTCAGCATTACAGGACTCTGTTTCTTTAACACACCAGATTTTACATCTAGAAATTGTAATGGGAAAGTTCTGACAATTCTAGGGCAGAAAAGAAGGATTGTGGTCAGGTCCCTAAAGGGATTTCTGAAAACAGCATGAGATAGTGCATCCTGAACCTAGGAAAAACAGCCTTACTTTAACAAATAGTTAAAAGTAATAAAAAGTTAAAAGGCTAGGAAAATGAGTAGACAACAAAAAAAGTTTCTGACCATGGAAAGTTATTATGGTGGCAAGGAAGAACAAAATTCACACTAAGAAGAAGATAACAAAGTCAAAGTTGTTATAGCCAAAACCTCCAAGAAAAATAAGAATTGAGCTCAGGCCATGTAAGAACTCAATTGAAAATACAAAAAAAAAAATAATGAAGAGAAGAATAATATAAAAACAAAACTTACCAAGTGGGAATGTAGATGAGAAAAATAATTTCTTAAAAATTACAATTGAGTGAATAGAACCTAGTTTCTATGACCTAATAATCAACAGAGAGATACACGAAGAGGAAAGGCAAAAGACTAAAGTAGATTTTGCTATGTTTTGTTTTGTTTCAGCTCAATCAAAAAAAGCAGGGGTAGCAATTTTAATGCCAGATAAATTAAAAGTAAAAAATAGTTACTTAAAAGAGACAAGGAAATAAAGTGCATCTTGATAAAATGTATCATATGTGATGAAGTAGTAATGATATTAAGTGTATATGCACCAGGAGGCAGAGCAGTCAAATTCCTAGAGAAGATTTTAAACCAGTTACAACAATAAATGGACAGCAAAACTATACTAATTGGGTTTCTCAACAAACTCTCTAAAGATCAGAGAAATCTAACCATAAAATAAACAAGAAAGAAAATAAAAATTTTAGTAAAATCTTAGAAAGCCTAGATATAGTAGACTTCAGAAGACAATTGAAATTTTTTGACAGAAAGAAATATGCCTATTTCTTGGCAGTACATGGCAGCTACAGAAATATTTATTATGTATTAGAGCATAAAAATATCACAATAAATTGCAGAAATGCAGAAATAGTAAATGCTTCCTTTTCAGATTACAATACAATAAAAATGATACTCAATAAAAGGCAAGGAAAAGATAGACTAAAAAACAATTGGAAATTAAATAAGTCTAAAAAATGAGTGAGTCAAACAAAAAATCACAGAAACAATTTAAAATTTCACCCAAGAGAATGATAATAATAAGACAACATATAAAAACCTATGGAATGCAGCCTAACCAGTTTTTAGGGAAAATCATCTATCTCTAAATAGCTATATGAATAAAAAAGAGAAAGTGCACATCAATAAATTAGTCATGCAACTAATAGAAAAAGAACAAATTGTATCTCCCAATTAAATGTCAATTTAGAAATTCTGAAACTTAAAGGACAGATTAATAAAATTGAAACTAAGAAAACTATTGAACTAATAAATATAACTGAGAATTGATTTTATGAATATAACCTAAATTAAAAAAAATCTTTGGTAAATCCGATTGGAAAAAAGAAAAAAAAAACAAAAATGATTTACTATCATCAAAAATGAAAAAGGTGAACTAACCATCAATGAAATTACTAGCAAAATAAATAAATAAAGCCATAATCAGGATCTACTTTGCTCCTATTTATGTATCCTAGCAAATCTGACAATCTAAGTGAAATGGATAGATATTTACAAAAATATAAATTGCCAAGAACAACAACAAAGGAAACAAATTACTTAAATAGTTGCATTCTAGAAAAATAATTTTTAAAAGTTATCACTAAACTCCTTAAGAAAAAGTCTCCAGGGCATGATGGATTTACAAATGAATTCTATCAAACATTTAAAGAACAATACTTCCAATACTATGTAAACTATTAGGAAAAATAGGCAAAGAATGAGTTATGCTAAATTCCTTCTATGACACAAATATGGTACTGATACCTAAATGGGGCAGAGACAAAATAAAGAAAATTACAGATCAATCTTCCTAAAGAATATTGATGTAAAAATTTAAACAAAATATTAGCAAAGAGATTACAGCTACTTATCAGCAGGATAATACACTATGACTAAGTGGAATATATATCAGGAATACAGGGAAGGTTCAGTACCAGGAAAACTCTTGCATAATTGACCATATCAGTAACAAATCCAACAGAAATCATATGATAATCTCAACAGATGCAGAAAAACTTTTTTTTTTTGCTTTTTGCTGAGGCAATTGGGGTTAAGTGACTTGCCCAGGGTCACACAGCTAGGAAGTGTCTGAGACCAGATTTGAACTCAGGTCCTCCTGACTTCAGGGCTGGTGCTCTAACCACTGAGCCACCTAGCTGCCCCTGCAGAAAAACTTTTGACAAAATATATCATCCATTCCTTTTAAAAACACTAGACAGCATAATAGATAAGTGGATTTTTCCTTAAAATAATAAGCAGTATCTATCTAAACCCAACAGTAAGCATTATTGGCAATGGAGAGAAGCAGAATACATTCTCAATAAGAACAGGGGTTAAACAAGGATGCCCATTATCACTGCTATTATTCAATATTGTACTAGAAATGTTAGTTTAAGCAATAAGAAAAAAAGAAACTAAAGCAATTAGGGCAATGAAGAAATAAAACTTTCACTCTTTGCAGATAATATGATGATATACTTAGAGAATCTTAGAAAATCATGCAAAAACCTACTGAAAAAAATAAAAACTTTAGCAAAGTTGCAGGATATAAAATAAACCCACACAAATCACCAACAATTTCTATATAATTAACAAAAGCCACCAACATGAGATAAAGAAATTTCATTTAAAATAACAATAGAGAAAATCAAATATTTGGGTGTCTACATACCAAGATAAATCCAGGAACTATATGAACACAATGAGAAAACACATACAAATAGAATCAGAAATAAACATTTGCGAAAATATCAATCACTCATGGATAAGTTAACTTAATAAAATAAAAATCACAACTCCACCCAAATTATTCTACTTGTTCAGTACCATACCAATCATATTATCAAAAATATTTTATAAACTAGAAAAAGTGATAAAATTCATCTGGAAAAACAAAAACAAAAAACAATAACATCAGGGGAATTAATTTTAAAAAAGGATGATAGCATAGCAATACCAGATCTAAAACTCTACTATAAAGCAGCATTCATCAAAATCATTTTGTACTGGCTAAGAAATATAATGTTGGACCAGTGGAATGGGTTAGACTCATGACATAATCAACTACAATGTAACATAGTAGTTGATAAGCCCTTAAATTCTAGCTTCTGTGATAAGAACTCTTTTTTTTTTTTCAAAAAAAAATTGCTGAGAAAATTGGAAAATAATATGTCAAAAATGTGGCGTACAAGTATTTTAACATAATTAACATGTAGTGGATATTCTTCCATCTAGGGGAGGGGTGGGGAGTTGGGGGGAAAAATCTGTAACAGAAAGCTATGTAAGGGTTAATGTTGAAGAATTACCCATACATATGTTTTGCAAATAAAATAAATTTTTTTTTAAAAATGTGGCATAGAACTATATCTCCCACCGTATACCAAAATAAGGTCAAAATGGTACAAGATTTGGCCATAAATGATCATACCATAAGCAAAGTAGAAGAGCAAGGGATAATTTATTTATCAGACCTTTGGAAAATGGAGTAATTTATGACCAAAGAACTAGAGAACATTATGAAATGCAAAATGGACAATGTTGATCACATTAAATTAAAAAAAAAAGCACAAACAAAACCAATAGAAACATGATTAAAAGAAAAGCATAAAACTGGGCAAATTTTTTACAGCCTGTGTTTCTGATAAACCTCTCACTTCTGAAATTTATAAAGAACTGTGTAAATTTTTAAGGATACAAGTCATTCTCCAATTGATAAATAATCAAAGGACATGAACAGACAAATTTCGGTTGATGAAGTTAAAGTCATATATTGTCATGCAAAAAATGCTCCAAATCACTATTGATTAGTGAGATTCAAATTAAAACACTTCTGAGGCCCCACCTCATACCTCTTAAATTGGCTAAGGTGATAGGAAAAGATAATGGTAAATGTTGGAGGGGATGTGAGAAAAGTTAGACACTAATATATTGTTGGTGGAGTTGTGAAATGATCCAACCATTCCAAAGAGCATTTTGAAACTATGCCCAAAGGTTTGCAAAACTAGGCATACACTTTGATCCAGCAATGCCACTACTGGGACTGTATCCCCAGGGAAAAATGGAGGAGGGAAAAGGATGCACATATGCAAAAATGTTTGTAATAGCTGTTTTTGTTGTACAAAGAATTGGAAAATGAGTAAATGCCCACCAACTGGGGAATGACCAAGGATTAAGCTGAAGGAATGGGTTCTGTATTTTGTTAAAATCTTTTTTCTGCATATATTGAGATCATATGGTTTTTGTTAAGTTTTGTTATTGATATGGTGAATTATGGCAATAGTTTTCCTGGTTTTGAACCATTACTGCATTCCTGGTTTAAATCCCACTTAGTCATAGTGCATTATCCTACTGATAACTGAGCTATGCTTTTGAGGTAAAGGGGTCACTGTCCCCAGTTTCCTGTGCAGCTCTGAGTCTTAGCTTTGCGCACAAGGTCCCCTCATATTTGCAAGGAATTGCTTTCCTATTCTTTTCCCAGAAACAGCCAGGTTTCTCAGAGTTTACCTTCTGGTCTTAGACTGAAACCTCCCTCACTGAATGTTTCCTCTACTGAGCCAACACTGAGTGTTTTAGTTGCTGATTTGCTATGTTTAAGACCCTCTTACCAACTTGCCTAGAGCCTATCTGAGCTGGGCTTATTATCTTTTTTTAACCCAGTGAGACTAATATTTCGTAAAGTTTTCCAGGCTATCTCGAGCTGGAGATGGGTTTCATTCCATTAGATTCTGTTCAGATGCTTGGTTTCATCTGTCTTTTGAGAGAAAATGGGAGAGCACTAGCTTTAATCTGCCATATTAGCTTCACCCTCAGAAGTCTCCTGGCAGCTCTTATTTGTATTTTGCTATGTCAATTAAGATAAATCGATTTCTTTGCTTTTTGTTGCATGTTTTCAGTGTAGAAGTGATGTTTGGAATGAAGGATTCAACAAACAGCAAAGAAATCAATTTATCTTAATTGACATCCAGTAAAGTATGATAACCATTACTGCAATTTGAAACTAAATATTATTTTCCTAAAATACACAATATTTAACAGAGGAGATATACATGATTTTGGTGCAATTTGCGTTTCTATTAGCAGGTTGACTGACACTAACCTCCTTCTTCTCTTCCTGTAAGTAATTAGTTTCCCTGAAAAGAGGGTGACAAGGAAGAGATAATAGAGACATTTAAGGTTAACTTCAAGCTATATTTAGATAGACTTATGTGAGCACACATAACAGATGTGGACAATATACAATTTAGTGTACTCTTCCAGCCTAACATATTTTCCAGTCTATTTTTCATCATCTTTCCTTCATGTCACCTACAATGTGAAATCACCAACTATCAAATATACATTGATCTGATCTGGAGAATCTTGTATTTTTCATGGACATCACTATTCTTTATGCTCTATTACAGATGTTATACATGCTTCAGTTATCATTGTAATTTTCCATCAGTTTAGAATCTTCATCAACATTACAAAAAATGGTCATATTTCCCATAAAAATAAGATTATTATGACATTTGTTAATATGTTTAAAGAAATGAAATCAAGTCCCTCTTTTTAGGGAGAATTGGACCTTCCAATGAAAACCTGGAAAAAAGCATTTCATCTACTGTGTAGCTCATGGCCCAGTGTCCCAAAGTTTTGGCTTACATAGGATGGAATTCTAGGAAAGCATTTAAAATCATATATCTGAACTCATATAAAAATCTTGATTAAAATCATGGAAAATATCTTAATATAGCTCACAAAATGAATAAAACAGAGCATGATTCCATCCATGGGAGATCATAAAAAATTTTAAGATAGATATAGAACTTAATGTAATGGTCTTAAAATAGTCCCACATTCAGAGAAATGAAGATTAAGACAACTCTTGGATACCACTACATACCTGTCAAATTGGTTAAGATGACAGGAAAATATAATGAATGCTGGAGGTGATGTGGGAAAACTTGGACATTAATACATTGTTAGTGGAATTGTGAATGGATTCATTCATTCTGGACAGCAATTTGAAACTATGTCCAAAGTGTTATCAAACTGTGCATACCCTTTGACCCAACAGTGTATTACTGAGCTTACATCCCAAAGAGATCTTATAGGAGAGAAAGGGAGCCATATGTGCAAAAATCTTTATGGCAGCCTTTGTAGTGGCAAGAAACTGGAAACCGAGTAGATGTCTATCAATTGGAGAATGGCTAAATAAATTATGGTATATGGATGCTATGGAATAGTATGTTTCTGTAAGAAACAACCAGAAGAATGATTTCAGAGAGGCCCAGGGAGACTTACATGAACTCTTGCTAAGTGAAATGAGTAGAACCAGGAGATCATTGTACACAGCTACAACAAGATTATACAATGATCCATTCTGATAGATGTTGCTCTTTCCAACAATTATTTGATTTAGGCCAGTTCCAATTATCTTGTGATGATTAGAGCCATCTACATCAAGAGAAGACTGTGGTTACTGAGGGTAAATCATAACATAACATCTTTCACCCTTTTTCTTGTGGTTTGCTTGAATTTTATTTTCTTTCTAATTTTTTTAAACTTTTTGATCAGATTTTCCTTGTGCAGCAAGATAAATATATTAGTATGTGTGCCTATACTGGTTTGACATATAATTTTACCATTTCTACATATATTAGATTACATGCCATCTAGGAAAAGGAGTGGGGGAAGGGGGAAATTGGAACACAATGTTTTTCAAGGGTCAATGTTGAAAAATTATCCTTGCATAGGTTTTGAAAAAACATATGTTCGAAATTAAAAAATAAATAAATAAATAGTTCCACATAAACAATGCAATTTGCATTCACTTTCTAGCAAGGTTTAGATTTCCTTCTATGAGTATGATACTATTTAAACAAATAATGATAACTTGTGTTTTAGACAACTTTGTAAAGGAAAGAAATGTGAGGTTACTAGGGAAATAACTTTCTCTCATTTACCTACACACATGACTTTAATCTGCCTTGTCTATTTTCCATATCAAAGGCCTATGCAGACACTTAGGTATATGGTAATATATTAAGAGCTCCTACTTTCCCAAGCAAGAAATATAAATAAGAGTAAATGTTGGTGAAACCCTTTTATTACAGATATTCATAAGTATAAAAAGCCTAATTCAACTAGAAAGGAAACCACCTTGAAATTGCTGAAAAGATTAACATCTATCTTGATTCTGGCACAGTTTGAATAACTATCTTTTCAGAGATCTAGTCCCCTCACAAATTCTGTGTTCAGAATACTAAAATGGGAACAGAATATGAAACATGCTGACTTTTCTACTTTTTCTTGTATGTAAAATATTATTTTGTTTATTTTTGTTACTTATTATTTATGCCCAATACTCACTATGAAAAAATAGTCCTTTTTGCAACTGAAGTTAGATAATTTCCTGCACAGATGATGTCTTTAGAGTAGTTAGGGATTCCTAAATAAATAATTCTATATGGGAGGGGAACAATAATCCTTCCTTTAGTTTCAGAGAAAAGGTGCTGTAAGCAGGTGAGCATGATTAAAAAGAAAAAAATAAGGAAAGAAAAGAAAACCCTACAGAGCAATTTTTAGTAAAGTAGAATGTTACCTCCTCAGTTTTGCTTGTAAATAAGATACTAGTTGCTTCCAATATAGCTCATATTTCCTCTCCCAGCTTTTCCCACTCTATTAAGATACAACAAAGCAATTAGTAAACACTGCTGTATTGTAGATCTCAATGACAGAGGAAGGTTTAAATCAGTAACATTTCCCAATAGATAAAAGTCTGATTATGCATCTCCATTCTCAATGTTTTAGCCTCTGAGCTTTGGCCAGAGTATTGATTACTGCTATAAAGAAAAGCAAATTTCTGATGTCTTCTCAGTTTACTACCAGCTAAAGTTGAACACTTTCTGATTTATAGAAAGCTTTTTTCCCCCCAATTTAGGGATTTCCAGTAAAGAAGCTCATTCTATCCATGATGATCTACAAATGCTTTGTAAGTTGAGTTTTAGAGAATTGTCTAGGGCAATGAATGTTTAAGTGGCTTGCCAATATTCCTACAACTAGTATGTATCAAACATTGATTATCTTTTCTGTGTTTTAATTTTTATTAATATATTTTCCTTTTAAATGACAAAAAAATGGAAATACAAATTAAGATTTGCTAGCTCTAAAGGTATGTCTCTACCATACTATCTGAATTCTCAATAGAAAGGTTTATATTCACAAAGGTATATATTGAAATTATTTTAATTTATCATATCCTATCCAGAAACCATTTTAAGCTTGCAAAAGAATTTCTTTGCTCAGTATCCAATCTATTCTCATACAAGCATAGTGAATTTTGCAAAAGGCAGCTATCTAATTCTGCTTTTTCTTATCCAGGACTTAATATCTCCTGTGACATTTTGCTTGCAGTGTCATGGAGATTTAAGATATATACTCTTCTATACTTGCATATATGATTGTAACAGTTATAAGATTTAAATCTCCATAAGGAAAGCAGTTATTCTGTGCATAGACTTTGATGCAGTACTGTCTCTACTGGATCTGCATCCCAAAGAGATAATAAAAAAGAGGAAAGGACCTACATGTGCAAAAAATATTTTTAGCAGCCCTTTTTGTAGTGGCAAGAAATTGGAAACTGAGTGGATGCCCATCAGTTGGGGAATGACTGAATACATTTTGGTATATGACTATTATGGGTTACTATTATTCCATAAGAAACAATCAGCTGGATGATCTCAGGAAAGCCTTAAGAGATTTACATGAATTGAAGATAAGTGAGATAAGAAGAACAAAAAGAACATTGTACTCAGATACAAAAAGATTATGTGATAATCAGTACTGATGGAATTTTTTTTTTCAACAATGAAGCATTTGGGCCAATTCCAATAGACTTGTGATGCTGAGAGCCATCTGCATTCAGAAAGAGGATTATAGGGACTGAATGTGGATCACAGCATAATATTTTCACATTTTTTGTTGCTGTTTGCTTTTTATTTTATTTTTATTTTTTCCTTTTTGATATGTTTTCTTGTGTAGCATGATAAATGTGGAAATACATATAGAAGAATATATATTGGATTGCTTGCTATCTAGAAGTGATTGGGGGGAAGGAGGGGGGAAAATTTGGAACCAGTATTTTGCAACAGTGAATGTTGAAAACATTTTTGCATATATTTTGAAAATAAAAAGTTATTATTATGAAAAAGAAACAAAAATGGAAATGTTGAAAATAACTTTCAAATATCATTTAAAAATAAAATAGCTATTTATTATTTAAAATATATTGCCCTCTTTGTAGCAAACACTGAATTTCAAATATTGTAGGATAGGTGCTCAGAATTTATCTTAAAGTGAATAAAAATGAGGAAAATTGAAATTTAAAGTTATTTATAGGGAATAGAAATCAAAACAATGAAGTTCATGGTTGTTTGAAATAGTTATGTATAATAACTATAAATTTATATTTACTTCAGCTAAATCACTATGGCAAATTAATATATTTGAAAAAAATCTAAGAAAGTTTGGTTTTATATTTGTATATCTTTTGTAATTACACAAAGCATTTTATATCATGCTTTAAAGATAATTCTGAAAATAAAAATCAAAGACTGTGTGAGTCTTCTATTAATATAAGAATGTGTGTATGTATATATTTAATATATAAAGTTGCTATTTCAAAGGCAACATGATAAGACTAAAGTTTATATTTATGGATAATTCTTTTTTTTTGCATCTTTAGATGTGTGTAAATGCAGGTACTTGTTACAATGATGAACACAATAATGGCTGCTACTGTGTATATGCTTCTGGATGGATGATAAAAACATCCCTGATGAATATGAGTAATTGTGAAGAAAATGTATGCCAGCATGGACCAAACTGTGAAAATGGAATTAATGAATACAGGTGTGTAGGTCCTTCTCTCAATATAAGAAATTTTGTCATATAATTTTAAAAATTGAT
>JAJPUD010028295.1:0-13615 GCA_023553655.1 Myrmecobius fasciatus
TGTTGTGGTCCACACTCAGTTCCCACAGGCTTCTCTCTGGGTGTATATGGCTTTCTTCATCACTGAACAACTGGAACTGGTTTGAAACATATCATTGTTGAAGAGAACCATGTCCATCAGGACTGATCATCATATAGTCATCTTGTTGCTGTGTATATTGATCTCCTGGTTCTGCTCATTTCACTTAGCATCAGTTCATGCAAGTCTCTCCAGGCCTCTCTGAAATCGTCCTGCTAGTCGTTTCTTGCAGAACAATAATATTCCATGACATTCATATATCATAATTTATTCAGCCATTCTCCAATTGATGGGCATTCACTCAGTTTCCAGTTTCTTGCCACTACAAAAAGGGCTGCCACAAACATTTTTGCCCATGTGGGTCCCTTTCCTTCCTTTAAGATCTCTTTGGGATATAGGCCCAATAGAAACATTGCTGGATCAAAGGGTATGCACAGTTTGATAACTTTTTGAGCATAATTCCAAATTGCTCTCCAGAATTGTTGGATCCATTCACAGTTCCACCAACAATGTTTCAGTGTCTCAGTTTTCTCACATCCCCTCCAACATTCGTCATTATCTTTTCCTGTCATCTTAGCCAATCTGACAGGTGTGTAGTGGTACCTCAGAGTTGTCTTAATTTGCATTTCTCTGATCAATAGTGATTTGGAGTACCTTTTCATATGACTGAAAATAGTTTTAATTTTATCAAGATTAATTTTCAAAAAGAAATATTACTTGAAAAATAAAAATAATGAACTATTCTTAAAAATCAAACAGTTGACAAGCACTTGTTAACTGTACTCAGCCCTAAAATTCACATCTTGGGAATGCCCTCCCACCTCTCATTGGATGACTCTTCCCAGAATCTCTAGTTTAAATGAGAACACTCCAGTCAGTTCTATCTTGTTCTTCTCCAGGTATTGCTCCAAATTTTCTTTAAATCATTGTCCTGTGTGCCACTCCCCAATCCTAATTCAGTTTCCTTTTACGGATTAACTTTCCCCTGTTAGAATGTAAGCTTCTTGAAGGTAGAGATTATCTTTTTCTTCTTGAATTTGTATTCCTGGCCCTTAGCATGGTGCCGGACACATAGTCAAATCTTTTTTTTTTTTTTTTGCTTTTTGCTGAGGCAATTGAGGTTAAGCGACTTGCCCAGGGTCACACAGCTAGGGAATGTTAAGTGTATGAGACCAGATTTGAACTCAGGTCCTCCTGATTTCAGGGCTGGTGCTCTATCCACTGCACCACCTAGCTGCCCCTTTATTAAAGCTTTTTATTTGCAAACTATATGCATGGGTAATTTTTCAACATTGACCCTTGCAATACTTTCTGTTCCAAATTTTTCCCTCCTTCCTCCTACCCCCTCCCCTAGATGGCAGGCAGTCTAATACATGTTAAATATGTTAAAATATATGATAAGTCATATATATATATATATATATACACATATTTATACAGTTATCTTGCCGTGCAAGAAAAATCGGATCTAGAAAGAAAAAAAAACCTGAGAAGGAAAACAAAATACAAGCAAACATCAGTACAAAGTGGGAAAATGCTATGTTGTGGTTCACACTCAGATCCCACAGGCCTCTCTCTGGGTATAGCTTTCTTCATCACTGAACAATTGGAACTGGTTTGAAACATCTCACTGTTGAAGAAAGCCATGTCCATCAGAATTGATCATCATATAGTCTTGTTGTTGCCATGTATAATGATCTCCTAGTTCTGCTCACTTCCCTCAGCATCAGTTCTTGTAAGTCTCTCCAGGCCTCTCTGAAATCAACCTGCTGATCATTTCTTACAGAACAATAATATTCCATGACATTTATATACCATAACTTATTCAGCCATTTTCCAGTTGATGAACATCCACTCAGTTTCCAATTTCTAGCCACTACAAAGAGGGCTGCCACAAACATTTTTGCACATGGGGGTCCCTTTCCCTCCTTTAAGATCTCTTTGGGATATAGGCCCAGTAGAAACACTGCTGGGTCAAAGAGTATACACAGTTTGATAACTTTTTAAGCACAGTTCCAAATTGCTCTCCAGAATGGTTGGATCCATTGTTCCATCAACAATGTATCAGTGTCCCAGTTTTCCCACATCCCCTTCAACATTCATCATTATCTTTTCCTGTCATCTTAGCCAATCTGAGAGGTATGTAGTGGTGTCTCAGAGTTGTCTTAATTTGCATTTCTCTGATGAATAGTGATTTAGAACATCTTTTCATATGACTACAAATAGTTTCAATTTCTTCATCTGAAAATTATCTCCTCATATTCTTTGACCATTTATCAAGTGGAGAATGGCTTGAATTCTTATATATTTGAGTCAATTCTCTACATATTTTAGAAATGAGGCCTTTATCAGAACCTTTGATTGTAAAAATGTTTTCCCAGTTTATTGTTTCCCTTATAATCTTGTCTGCATTAGTTTTGTTTGTACAAAAACTTTTAAACTTAATATAATCAAAATTATCTATTTTGTGATCAATAATGATCTCCAGTTCTTTGGTTACAAATTCCTTCCTCCTCCACAGATCTGAGAGGTAAACTACCCCATGTTCTTCTAATCTGTTTATAATATCATTTTTTATGCCTAGATCATGAACCCATTTCAACCTTATCTTGGTAAACGGTGTTAGGTGTGGGTCAGTGCCTAGTTTTTGCCATACTATTTTCCAATTTTCCCAGCAGTTTTTTGTCAAATAATGAGTTCTTATCCCAAAACCTGGGGTCTTTGAGTTTATCAAACACTAGATTACTATAGTCATTGATTATTTTGCCCTGTGAACCTAACTATTCCACTGATAACTACTCTGTTTCTTAGCCAGTACCAAATGGTTTTGATGACCACTGCTTTATAATATAGTTTTAGATCTGGTACAGCTGGGCCACCTTCATTTTAAAACTTTTCATTTTCAAAATACAAGCACAGATAGCTTTCAACATTCACCCTTGCAAAACTTTGTGTTCCAATTTTTCCTCCTCCCTTAGACAGCAAGTAATCCAATATATGTTAAATATGTGCCATTTTTCTATACATATTTCCACAATTATCATGCTGCACAAGAAAAATCAGATCAAAAAAGAAAAAAAAAGAGAAAGAAAATAAAATGCAAGCAAACAACAACAGAAAATAGTGAAAATGCTATGTTGTGATCCATACTCAGTTCCCACAGTCCTCTCTGGGTGCAGATGGCTCTCTCCATCACAAGATCATTGGAACTAGCCTGAATCACCTAGCTGTTGAAAAGAGCCACATCCATCAGAATTGATCATTGTATAATCTTGTTGCAGTGTACACTGTTCTGTTGGTTCTACTCACTTCACTTAGCATCAGTACATGTAATAAACCAAAGCTTCTTAAACTTAGTCCCATAACTGAATGTAGGGGATCTTGAAAAATGTAGTAGCAGTAAACTGTTTCTGAATGCAATGACCAACAATTATCAAAATCAAATGCATAATGGATCTGAGGTGTTTCTGGGATCACTTGTGCATGTTATATTGCACAACTTCATTGCAGCCTTGGTTCTGAATACACACCATGCACACTTTGCACTGTGCATGTATGAATGCTGTCAGAAACACCTCAGCTCAATTCAACATGGGGTTGTGCAAAAATTTCTCAGGTAAAAAGGGATTGGAAATGGAAAAAGTTTAAGAAGCCCCACTCTCACCAACCCAATGGACTCCATTGCATGGAGTTTCCTTCTGGGTACAAGATCTTCTTTAGACATGTACTTCTGCTACAAGACCCCATTTTCAGAGGTAGGGGAGGACAAGAAAGAGAGAAATTTTCCTTCCCTCCCTTTATTATGCTCTGAAAGAAGCACAAGGAAAAAGAGTCATTTTACTTTGTTGACTAAGCTTGAGTTTTTGGTCCACCAAAATCAACTTTGCCTTCTATACCTCGAACTTTAAAAATCTGATTTTTTGAACCCAGGTGAAAAAGCCAGATAGTCAGTAAGCATTTATTAAGCACTTATGATGTGCCTGACACTTTGCTAAGCACTGAGGATACAGAGAAAGGCAAAAGACAGCCCCAAATTTCAAGTAACTTACAGCCTAATGGGGAAAACAAGTTAGCAAATATGTAAAAGCAAGTTATATGCAAGATAAATCAGAAATAATTAATAGAGGGAAGACTTATTCATGAAACAGCAAGGAAGGTCAGTGTCACTGGATAGGAGAGTATGCAAAGAAGTGGAGTATACAGTGTAAAAGGACTGGAAATATTGGAATGGGAGGCTATAAAGGGCTTTGAACACCAAACAGGGGATTTTGCATTTTTTGCATTTGAAATTATTTGTATTGTAATTATTCATCCCTGTTAAAAGTCATCTTATTAGATTCAATTTTGCATTGTAGTTTGTCAAAATATTTTTTGATTCTGTTTCTATTATCCAGTGTTCTAGCTACCCACTCCCTTGCTTTATGTTATCTGAAACTTTGATAAGTATGCCAATTTGTCATCTAAGTTATTGACTAAAATAATTAAATATCATAGGATCAAGCAGATTCCTAGGATATTTAGTAATCAAAAGTAATAATAACAGCTTGCATTGACATAGCACTCTAAAGTTTATAAAATGTCACAACATCCCTAAGAGGTAAATGCTATAGCTCCATTTCACAGATGGGGAAACTGAGGCAGACAGCTGGGAAGTGATTTGCTCAGGGATTGGAGGCAGGATTTGAATGCAGATTTTTGTGATTTGCCAGTTAGCAGACTAGGTATTGAGCCTCCAGATATATTTAATTAGAAACTTCCTTTTAAGCTGACACCAAAACAATAATGACACTATTCTTTGGGTCTGCCATTCACTTAGTTTTGTTTTAGTTTCTTCATATTAGAGCCCATATCTTTCTAGCTTGTCCATAAGAAAGTACACCATCCCTGTAAGTAGCTTTGATTGTATTCAAAGCAAAACTATTTCATTGTCTGTTACCACTGGTTTTCTCTCCCCTACTTTGCCTGCTTATCTAGTCAGATTCTTAGTATTTACTTTTTTTTTTTTTTTTTTTTGGTAAGGCAATGGAGATTACAGAGTCACACAGCTAATAAGTGTTAAGTATCTAATGCCTAATTTGAACTCAGATTCTCTTGATAGCAGGGCTGGTGTTCTATCTGCTGAGCCATCTAGCTGCCCCTTAGCGTTTTCTTAAATTGCTAATTCCTCTTTCTTTTATTTAAATAGTTACCTTGGTCTCCTCTCTGGTCCTGTCCAGTTAATTAAGTAGTTCAGAATCTTCTCTCCCCTTCAATGTCCCACAAAAGACATTGAATTCTCCAATAAAGGGTCAGGGGATTAAGTTCAAGGGGTAAATAGTTCAAGATTTCATCTGATTTTTTTACATTTTCCCTAAATTTTTGGCTTCTACATCCTTTTTATGCCTTCATGGTCCTTCTTTGTTCTTTTTTTGCCTCAAAGAAAAATCTCTTTCCCTTAAAAAAATCATATTCTACTATATTAGCATGATGTAAATGATATAATTTTTCAGTATTTTCTTAATATTCATACTCACCTACATTTCATGTGCTACTGTAGTTTGAGGATTTTCCAAATTTAAAACTCTGCTAACCTTTTTTTTTCCTCCTTTAGGAATGGCTCAAATGCCTCTCTTGTTGAACATCCATTTTTTTTCTCATGGAGATATTGGGCTCAGGTTTTCAGATAAATCATTTGGGGCAGACAGCTAGAAGTCATTAGCTTTTCAGAATACAGTCAAATGAGTTGCTTTTCAGAATACAGTAGAATATACAGTAGAATATTCCCTCTGGCAATTTCTTGGAGTAGAAGAACAGCACTGCTATTCAAATTACCTTCTCTTTATATTTGAAGGTCTTTCTCCAGATCACTTGTAAAAATTTGGTCTTTGTCATCAAAGTTTCAAAATTTAACCCATACATCTTAGAGATAAATGAAATGTGTTTTGTTTGTTTTTTCCTTCTTGCCAATGATCTGTGTGTCTTGCCCATATGATTCCCCTACTAAATAAACTCCAGTGGTTTTATACAAAATATAGTTCTTGTATTGCTTAAGAAACAGTGAAAAGAACCAAATGGGAATATAATCTAAAGAGAGAAGAAGTGAGAAGATCTGGTTCCTGGTCTCTGACATTGCCCTCTTGTAACTACTTAATCTCTCTGCCAGTTAGAGTTAGAGAATCAACAACCATTATCAAGCATTTACTATAGGTCAGGCACTGTGCTAAGTTGTAAAGACAAAAATATGGGCTCTGCCCTCAAGGAGTTCACAGTCTAATAAAACAAATGACACAAAAAAATTACCAGGTATATATCTAAATACATATATAGTGTGTATTTATGTACATAAAAATGTGATATTTATATAAAATACAAATATTAGAAAGAAAAAGAGAGAGAGAAAGCTAGAGAGAACAAAAAGGAAAGGAGAGGACAGAAACAGAGAGCCAGAGAGACAAAGAGAGAGACACAGAAAGAAACACACAGAGAGAAACAGAGATAGATAAAGAAAAAGAGAGACAGAAAGACAAAGAATAAGAGACAGGGAGAGAGAGAGAGACAAGAAACAGAGAGACAGTAGAGAGAGAAAAAGAGAGACAAACAGAGACAGAAAGAGTGCAAGCCCCATAGCAAGAGGGCAGGAGAGAGAATGAGTCAGAAACAGACAGAGAGAATCCCAAAGGGGAGACTAATAGCCTAATGGTCTCACTGTCAGAAATCTCTTCCTGCTTCACTCTTTCCCTTCAAAAGTGTCAATATGATTTCCCTAATGCTCAGGTCTAACCACATCACTCTCCTACCCAATAAACTAAAAGGGCTTCTTCTCAAACCCAAGGTCAAATAAAAATCCCTCTCTGTTTGGCTATTTACCACCTGGCCCCTTCCTACTTTGCCAGTCTTCTTACTCTTTATTGCCCTCCATGTATACTCCCTTTTCCACTGGCTGTTCCCCATGATTTCAATGTTTTTCCTCCTGTCTCTGCTTCCTAGCTTCCTTCAGAACTGACCTCATCCTCCCCCAGTGCCTTCCTTCTTATTTATCCTCTATATTATATATACCTAGCTGTTATTTAACTCATTAGATTGTGACCTCCTTGAGAGTTTTTGCCTTTCTTTATATTTCTAGCACTTAGCACAATGCTTGGTACATAGTAGGTGTTTAATAAATATTAGATGATGATGGGAGGAGTTTGGTGAAATGTTTGCTGTAGAAGGTAGGAGTTGAGCTGAGTCTTGAAGGATACCAGGAAATGATAAGCCGCTCCAGTATGTTTGCCAAGAAAACAACAAATGGGGTCACAAAGAGTCAGACGTGAGTAAAAAATGACTGAACAAAATGCACCACAAACTTAAGGTGTCCAAAACTGAACTCTTTCTCTTTCTCCTAAACTCCTAAGAGGCAAAGGTAAGGAGGAAGAGCATTTTAGGAATAGGGGATAACGAGTGTAAAAACTGGGAGAGGGGAAATAGAGAGTCATTTTCAAGGAACAGGAAAGGGGCCAATTTTAGATTGGAGTGCACATGGAAGTGTAATGGATCAAAGTGTAAGGAATCTGGAAGGGTAGAAAAGGTCCAAGTTATCACTAATTTTAGAAGCCAGAGAAGTGAGAGAATGGTTACTAAATGGAGAGAAAGAGACATAGATATGGAGGCAGAAATGATAAGGCTTGACAACAAATTACAAATGCAGTGAAAGAGAGTGAGAAGTACAAACTGATACCAAGGCAGATAGCCTGGGTGACCTTGACAATGGTGGCGTCCTCCACATGAGGAATGAGAGGAGTTTGGAGAGGAAAATAAAGAGTTCAGTTTTGGACACCTTAAGTTTATGATATGTTTTTGTTCAGTCATTTTTCAGCCATGTCCAACTCTTTGTGACCCTATTTGAGGTTTTCTTAGCAAAAATTCCTTTTCCTTCTTCAGCTTATTTTACTGATGAGGAAACTGAGGCAAGGAGGGTTCATTGACTTGCCCAGGATCACACAGCTAATAAATGTCAGAGGCTGGATTTGATTTCAGATTCTCCTGACTGCAGGCTCAGTATTCCATCATAGCGCCACCTAGCTGACCCTTGTTATGCATAGAGATGATAATTGAACATTTGGGAGCTGACAAGATCCTCAAGTGACATAGCATAGAGAAAAAAGAGAAGACAGCTGAGGGAAGAGCCTTGGAGACACCCCATTTTGTAGACTTCATCTGGATGATCTATCTACAAAGAAGGAGGAGGAGTCAGAAAGATAGGGGAGAAGCAGGTGAGAGCAGTGTCACAAAAAGCTAGATGGGAGACAGCACCTAGAAAAACCACTATTAACAACATCCAAGGCAAACAGAAAATGGCAGTAAATTTTGGTTTTAAGAGACCTTTGGTTTCTCTGAAGAGAGCAATTTCAATGGAATAATGAAGTCAGAAGTCTGATTACTGAGAATAGAGGAGACAATGAGAGAAGGGGTGAAGGAGGAGAAAATGGGAGAAGGAATATGAATAATGTAAAAGTGGAAGTAGGGAAAAAGAAGGAATGTGAATGTCCTCATTTTTTTTTTTTTTCTGTGAAGAATGAGATAAGGTCCTCCCTGAGGGATGGGAATAAGGAGATTTTTGGAGAGATTTGAGGAGAGACTAGAAGATTTGGTGAGTTGCATAGTGAACCTATAAGGGAAGAACCCAGGTGGTTGAGAGCCCAGTTGAGATTAGATAGCATACATTGGAAGTGGATTCAATTTGTATGGTTTGTGATTTCCCACAATTCTATAGCATTGTGAAAAGAGGATTAAAAGAGGTGGAGGAATGAAAGGAGAAAGAGGAAATATATATTTTAACATGTTTAACATATTTTGGATTACTTGCCATCTAGGAGAGGAGATAGGGGAAAGAGAGGAAAATTTGGAACACAAGGTCTTGTAAGGGTCAGTGTTGAAAAATTATCCATGCATATGTTTTGTTTTGGGGTTTTTTTGTTGTTTTTGTTTTTTGCTTTTTGCTGAGGCAATTGGGGTTAAGGGACTTGCCCAGGGTCACACAGCTAGGAAGTGTCTGAGATCAGATTTGAACTCAGGTCCTCCTGACTTCAGGGCTGGTGCTCTAACCACTGTGCCACCTAGATGCCCACCATGCATATGTTTTGAAAATAAAAAGTTGTCATGGTCATCAAAACCATTTGGTACTGGCTAAGAAATAGCATAGTCAATCAATGGAATAGGTTAGGTTCACAGGGCAAAATGGTCAATAACTATAGAAATCTAGTTTTTGACAAACCCAAAGACCCCAGCTTTGGGATAAGAACTCATTATTTCACAAAAAACTTCTGGGAAAATTGGAAAATAGTATGGCAGAAACTAGGCACTGACCCACACCTAACACCGTATACCAAGATAAGGTTAAAATGGGTTCATGACCTAAACAAAGTATGATATTATAAACAAATTAGAAAAACATAGGATAGTTTACCTCTCAGACCTGTGGAGGAGGAAGGAATTTGTGATCAAAGAAGAACTAGAGATCATTATTGATCACAAAATAAATAATTTTGATTATATTAAGTTTAAAAGTTTTGTACTGTAATGCAGACAAGATTAGAAGGGAAACAATAAACTGGGAAAACATTTTTATAATCAAAAGTTCTGATAAAGGCCTCATTTCTAAAATATATACAGAATTGACTCAAATTTATAAAAATTCAAGCCATTCTCCAATTGTTAAATGGTCAAAGGATATGAGGAAACAATTTTCAGATGAAGAAATTGAAACTATTTATAGTCATATGAAAAGGTACTCCAAATCACTATTGATCAGAGAAAGGCAATTCTGAGATATCACTACACACCTCTCAGATTGGCTAAGATGACAAAAAAAAGATAATGACGAATTTTGGAGGGGATGTGAGAAAACTGGGAAACTAATACATTGTTGGTGGAACTGTGAACGGATCCAACCGTTCTGGAGAGCAATTTGGAACTGTGCTCAAAAAGTTATCAAACTGTGCATACCATTGACCCAGCAGTGTTTTTATTGGTCTTATATCCCAAAGAGATCTTAAAGGAAGGAAAGAGCCCCACATGTGCAAGAATGTTTGTGGCAGCCCTTTTTGTAGTGGCTAGAAACTGGAAACTGAATGGATGCTCATCGACTGGAGAATGGCTGAACAAATTATGGTATAAGAATGTTATGGAATATTATTGTTTTATAAGAAACGACCAGCAGGATGATTTCAGAGAGGCCTGGAGAGACTTGCATGAACTGATGCTGAGGGAAATGAGCAGAACCAAGAGATCATTGTATATGGCAAAATCAAAACTATATGAACATGCAGTGATGAAGAAAGTCATATACATCCAGAGAGAGGCCTGTGGAAACTGAGTGTGGACCACAATATAGCATTTTAACACTTTCTGTAGATATTTCATTGCATTTTGTTTTTTTTCTTAGGTTGTTTTTTTTTTTTCTCTTTCTAGATCCAATTTTTCTTGTGCTGCAAGATACCTATAGATATGTATACATATATTGGATTTATCATATATTTTAACATATTTAACATGTATTGGACTACCTGCCATCTGGGGAGGGGGTGGGGGGAAGGAGGGAAAAAAATTGGAACAGAATGTTTTGCAAAGCTATGTAGAAAAATTACTTATATGTTCTGTAAATAAAAAGCTTTAATAAACAATAAAATAAAATAAAGACTATACATACATCATTTCTGATGGACAGAGCTCTCTTCAACAATGAGATGATTCAAACCAATTCCAATTGTTCAGTGATGAAGAGAGCCATCTACACCCAGAGAGAGGACTGTGGGAACTGAGTGTGGATCACAACATAGAATTTTCACTCTTTCTGTTGTTTGCTTGCATTTTGTTTTGCTTCTCTTTTTTTTCTTGTATGGCATGATAATTGTATACATATGTATACATAGATTAGATTTAACATATATTTCTACCATGTTTAACATATATTGGACTACTTGTCATCTAGGGGAGGATGTGGGGGATAAATTGGAGCACAGGGTTTTACAAGGGCTGATGTTGAAGAATTGTCCATGCATATGTTTTGAAAAGACAAAGCTTTAATAAAATGAATAAAAAAAATTCAAGGAAAAAAAAAGAAAAGAGGAAGAGGAGCAAAGGGGTCCAGAGTAAACTGCTTCACCAAGGGATCACCAGAAGGAATAAAGGAGAATGTGATCAGGAAAGGAGTGACAGCCTAGGAAAGAACTGGGATCAGAAGAATGGATGTTACAGACAAAGAACAGGTTTAGGGATTATAAAACAGAGAAAAATGGAGTGATAAAAGATTAGATAAAGTATTTGCAGACATTACAAACATGGAAGTAGAACATTTGTAGGTGATGGCAAATCAACAAGCTATGACCATCTCTGCATATGTTTGAGGTAATTAAATGAAAGAGTAGGTCATGAGGAACAAATGTATTGAGGATTTGGGAGGTTAGGTGCTTGAAAGAGCATCAGCCTGCATGGTGAAGTCCGCTACTAAGAGAGGAAGTGTTGGAGTGAAGGGAATGTCACTGAATTCATCAAGAAAGTTTTGGGTAGCCATATGGTATGATGGAAAGAGTTTTAGATTTGAAATCAGAAGACCTACTTCAAATTTCAGGTTTGTCTTTCTCTGTGTCACTAATCATTTAATCTTCCTGATGTCAGTTTCCTCATCTATAATTTAAAGATATTGGACTTTTTCAAATATTTGAAGGACTTCATATGGAAGAGAGTTTTGATTTGTTCTGTCTGACTCTAGAGAGTAGAATTGAGGAGGATTGGGTAAAAATTGCAAGAAAATATGGATTAACTGTCAGGAAAAATTTCCTAACAATGAGAATTGTCCCAAAATGAAATTACTTATCTTAAAAAGTAATGAATTATTGGAGAATGGCTGAATAAGTTATGGTATATGAATGTCATGGAATATTAATGTTCTGTAAGAAACGACCAGCAGGATGATTTCAGAGAGGTCTGGAGAGACATACATGAACTGATGCTAGTGAAATCAACAGAACTAGATCATTATACACAGTAACAACAAGACTATATGATGATCAATTCTGAAGTACATGGTTCTCTTCAACAGAGATGTTTCAAACCAGTTCCAGTTGTTCAGTGATGAAAAAAGCCATATACATCCAGAGAGAGGGATCTGAATATGGACCACAACATAACATTTTCATGCTTTCTATTGATGTTTGCTTGCATTATGTTTCCCTTCTCAGATTTTTTTTCTTGTAGATCCAATTTTTCTTGTACAGTAAGATAACTGTATAAATATGTATACACATTAAAAAAAAAGAAGTAATGAATTATCTCTCATTGGATGCCTTCAAACACTAGATAACTGCACAGTGGTTATGTTATGATGGAGATTCCTTTTGTGACATAGGTTGGTTCAATCCAGCCTTAGAATTCTATTATTTTGAGATTAAAAGTAATACTAAGCTAGAAGAAAGAATAGAAATTTAAAAAATAGATACAGTATGTAATTAAAACAACTCTTACTTGATTTATTTACATGTGCTATCAAATGGACATAAATGAGAGTTATAGAAAAGGATACTGATGCTGAGTGTAATAATTTTACACAAAAGTTCATTTAATATAAAGTAATTGCTATAATGATAAAATAAAAAAAAACTCAAAAATAGTTTTTCTTTAAAAAACACATAGCCTATTTGCAAAGTACAGATTTGTAGCAGCAAAGGTTACCACAAGTTTAGGATATTTGTGGTTGTTATTCTGTCATTTTTTTCAGGCTTGTCCTATTCTTTGTGACCCCATTTGGGGTTTTCTTGGCAAAGATACTGGAGTGGTTTGATATTTTCCTCTCCACCTAATTTTATAAATGAGGCAACTGAGGCAAACAGGATTAAATGACTTGCCCAGGGTCACACAGCTAGTAAATCTGAAGCCAGATTTTGACGTTCCTGAGATGTCTACTCCAAATCCAGTACTCTATTCACTGCGCCACCTAGCTGTCCAGTTTAGAATATGGATTTGGGGTAAAACCTTATGGAAAAGGACAATGAAGAGCATGAATATTGTCACTTCATAAAGTTTGGGGAGGGGGGAATGGGGAGAAAAAGAAATTTAAAGAAAGCTTGGAGAAACCTCTAGCCAAGTAAGCAAAGTTGCCCTGAAGGTATTTAAGGATGAAACTGGAAAGAGGACAAAAAAAGGTAGGAAAAGATCTGCAAAGATATTTATAATAAATTCTTTTCACTATCAAGAACAGTGGAGCCAGAATTTTTGTCTTCTACCTTAAGACCCTTGGATATTCTTGGAAATGTCACCAAAGAAAACAAAGATGGTAGAACTGAGATTTAAAATTTAAATAATTCTAAATTGGATTCTAAATTCTTTAGAATTTAGAATATTCATATTGCAGACTTTATTTTACCAACTACTTTCTTACCTCATCCCCCAAGAAGATGCATACATTGCAAAGGACTCACAAGATTTCATAAACAGATATAAAAATATATAAAACCTTCAAGCCCATTCATTAGACTGCTCCAGAAGACTGCCAAAAAAGCATTCCCTTTCACAGCTGACCAGCACTGTGCAAAACAAAACAAAACAAAACAAAACAAAACAAAACAAAACAAAACAAAACAAA